>OY987219.1:2028394-2313485 GCA_963920805.1 Primula vulgaris
TAACAAAAACGAATCTCAAATGTTGTCACGCGTCTCCTTTTTGATATCTTCAGGAGTGACAGGTGCCTTGTACTCGACACACCTAACCAAGATGAGAACACTAACGATAAATGTTAGAAAAATACATGTCCAATATCGAGACAAGTATATTCCAAACAGCACTAGAGTATGCATCACCACATCTCCTATGTAGATATCCCAACTTAGATGCAGACTCTTTCCCAAGCTATGCAATTGCAAAGTGATGAAGACTAGCAAACATATCTTTCTATAGTCATTACCATCAAAAGGGTAATATATTCGCAAAATTATTGCAGAACCTAAAATCAACGAATCAATCAAAGCCTTCCTTTGCCACCCACCAACCCATAAGATATACCCCGACACCAATGATGTTTCAATTGTGCATAAAAGATAAAAAGTAAAAGGAGCGGAGATGACATTGCGTTCAACACATTATGTTTTATTTTGTAGTTATCGAATACCCATCGTGAAACCATATCGATCACGATAACCAAAGAACCAAAAAAACTCAACGAATTGAGCAGGGCCCACAAACAACTTGTTGATCCCATTGTACGCCGGAAAAGTCCAATCAATGATCTTATATTAAGCAATATATTTACAGCAATTTTGCATCCTAAAAGTAATATTTCACCATCGATACCATTTCTTGGGTCGGAGGGGTAAATATAGTGCCTAAGTAACTTTAAAAATCATATTCCGTTAGAAACTCGTAATTAATTATCTAATTTCTATCGAGTGTCAATGAGGTTACTTTTTTCATAAAGAGTATTTCAAGTCTAACAATTCTCCTAACAATGGAACCATTCTCTTCTCGGTTACCACGTTAAATTTTGACATGTATACATTATTATAATCTAAAGACATTATTTGATATTTAGTCATGACAAACAAATACAACAGCCATGGTAAACAAGTATATGATATTTCTCACATTTTACGTACAATGACTGTGATACTAATAGGCACAATCTTGACGTAATGATTTGCGTGAGCTTTTTTGGATGTTTTTCGACATTGTTTACAATCTACTTCATGGATGAAAGAGCAGCTGGTTTATTCGTTATATCACATATAGCTTCGACAATTCTGATTTTGTTTAGCTTATGGGCCTACATGAATGTCGAGGATGCACGCAAAATATGGTGGTTGTATCAAATTTTTGGTGTTTTTGTTAATTGGATAACTAATTCTACCATGCTATTTCTCGGGATGTTTTTCGGGAAGTGGACCAAATATGGTGGTTGCATCAAATTTTTGGTGTTTTTGTTAATTGGATAATTAACTATACCATGCTACTTTTCGGGATGTTTTTCGGGAAGTGGACCAAAACTTCGTGGGTTAGTATATGTTTCTTCACCGCTATGACTGTGTGTAAGGATTACATAAAAATTAGTTAACTGTGTGGAAGAAACCGGTGTATTTACTATTTTGTTGTAGATGCACACCGAAACTTTCAAACTAGCGAAGGTTTTGTGGCCAGTGACTAAGTTGTTAAAATCAAGAGTGCAGAGTATTCTTTTGTATTTCTGAATGTATTCTTCTATCTGCCATTAATGCACGGTTTTTGTGGTAATTTGTCATCTTTACGAAGAGTTCTAAAAGACTGATAAAATGAAAAGAGACTTATAGTGTATTTCTGATATCCTGATTACTTACTAACCTTGGCTTAGTAAGTTAAATCGGTTTGTAGGTAATTGGAATTGTTTTCTTTGACACTATTTTCTCTGGATAGTGTTGGCCGATCCCGCATACTTTGGTGTATATTTTGACAAGTTACTGAAAAGGACCGACTAAAGAGATTGTTTGATACACCTTTTAGTTTTTAATTATTTCGTACTTGTATGTAAGCAACAAAATAGTGTTTGGTGACACATTTAAAGTTTATTTTTACATAAAACAAATTGCATGTAAGGATATTATTAGAAGTATATATTTAGGATGATTTTCGAACTAATGTAGTACATACACATGTAATTAAGTCAGCGATACGATAAATTTCGTATGCTCTTCAGAAGTTGTCAATCATTCGATGTTCAGGTTTTGTTGGATATAAAAAGGTTAGGAATATATCGGAAGAGGATAGTTCATAAAATATAAGAATTTTTTTTATATTACATATATTTTTTGTATTTCCTTTGGCTTTATAACTTATAATGGAAAAGATACCACTTATTTATACTAATCTCCGGCCATAACGAATGGTGGAGATCAATAATATTCGCCATTCTAAATTCGATTCTAGAGAATTCCAAATATTTATTCATAGAGAAAATGAAAAGGCTTATGTTGTTTCTTATTTTAATTACATTAAGCCCCGGAGATGAAAAACTTAAAAAAGATTAAATTTTCAAATAAATAAATACCAAACAATTTATATTTTCAACAAGTTTGGTGTTCAATAAGGGGTTTGATCTGATTAACTTGGTTGGAGTGTCTCGATGTCATGGATTGCGGAAATCAAAATTTCACGACAAATGTTAATTTTGACAACCATGAAATAGAAAGTGCGGGAGAGGAGGAAGGTCTCCGCAACCTTCAGCTATCGCACGTTTCTAGATTGCCAACGTTGGAGAGTTCACCCTTACGCCTCCTCCGTGGTTGCTAACAACCTCAAGAATATAAGTATATGGGAATGTGACAACTTAACAAACTTAATCCTGAAATCAACCTATAAAAGTCTCAAATTGCTTCAAAAGTTTGAACCTAATTTAGCATGATGATACTTATCATGCCCGCGATCAAAAGTTAAAGTAAACTTGTCGAGAAAAGTTGATTCGTACATTAAGAATTTGATAGGGCGCTTCAACTTAAATCAATGTAAATATCATATTCATTATTTCATAGTTATGACTTTGGAAAATATATATCGATGTAAAAGAAAAGGACGAACCGGATTTAGTATTCAATTTCAGTAAAAAGCTGAAGATAAATTATTATTTACTTGATAATTATCCAGATAATTTATTTTTAACTTTTTAGATTTAAATTTAGCTAGCAAAATATATAAATTGATTATTGTTTCATTTCTCTAGAATCTTTACATGATATTAATCCTCCTTTCATTTATTTTTTAACATGCTGATTTTAATTACCGAACGATTAACTTAAGACCTTGTTTGGGTTTCTCAAAATATGGATGAATGCAATGAGTTTTTTTCTAAAGACACTACAAGAAAGGTCTCGATTAGTGACAGAAAAACAGAAACGGACGCTTTTGTTTCAAAATTGACAAGGAAATGAGTCAGTTCAGTGACAAAAAACGCTCCGTTAAACCCAACAATAGAATAGCGATGAATTTGATACACACGCTTTTCAAACCAAATTCAACGGTCAAACCTTGTTTTTTTTATTCATTTGCGATTACTTATCGACATCTCAGAGACAAAATTAATTAAATGTGGACCCCAAAAGTTTAGACAACATGTCTTTTTTTTTTTTCTTTTTTTTTTTTTTTTAACAGGGCCAACCTCTATTGAAACAAAAATCGAGTTCATGCCAAGGAACAAGCCTCCATGGCTAGCTTAAAAACTGACAAAATAACACAGCAAAACAAACTGCTGATAGAAACAAGATCAAACTAGAGAAAATCTAAGAAACATACTTAAAACCTCAAAATGCATACAAAAACAACTATTTCATAAGTTCATAAACCATGCCAAACACACAGCTCCCATCAACCTCTGGAACAGTATCACTTGGTTGCGGTAAGTTTACTAGAATTGGGGTTGATGTTAGTCCGTCACGTCTTTCAGTAGATACATTATATCTTCGTCCACCTGCTAATGCAATAGAGTTTCGGGTCGCTAATGTTATGAAATCTGCACAAGACACTGTCTCGGGGCATACACTCTCTAGCTCCTTTTTGGCTACCATAATAATCGCTGTTAGTGTTCAATAATAAGCTTCAGAAAATATTCATCACTAGCATAGAAAAGCCAGCATGTCTGTTTATGTATTAGCTACTCATAATTATTAGTGATGCAAAGCTTATGTTATATGTTAAATATGTTTTGGTTTTCTATATCGGAACAAATTCACAAAATACACATATATATGTAAAATAGTGGAATAAAATGTTGAGTTTTTAATTTCATAAAGTATTCTTTTGCGAAATACAGTTTTGAAATTCACCCGACAAGCGAACATATATAACATAACATGATCAAGTAAGTTCATCTCACATTTTTTTGCCAAATAAGGTTTAAACTAAGGTGTGATTTCTGGAGATGGTTTCCATATTACACGGTCACTCGATTATGTAGTTGTTTCGTTAATTTGTTATAAACAAAAACTGGTTACTTCGTATAGGAAGAATAATAGTATGAATACAATGCTTTCATACTCTTAAGAAAGTAATCTAAAATATTTGAAACCCTTGCATACTCTTACATAAGTATATCATCAGCCCTATAATTTCACAATAATGAAGAGAACTTGGTAGAAATGCATTACATATTTAAAAAGAATACGAGTTACACTTTTTTGTGATTGTATGAAAATTTGACGAATGATCACCACGTGGAATGGCCAAGTAAAAACATAAGAAAAACTCTATTACTAATATTGCTGCAACTATATTATTTATATATACTCAATCTTTTAACCTTAAAAATGTTACAATTATATATAACATTAAATATCCAGGCAAATTTAAGCTAAGTTCAAGCTCTCATAAAACTATCTTATTGTTGGTAAAAATGAAATAGGTTAAAATTTATTGTTAGTACGTAATCGTTCTATTTTTATTTGATTTTTTTGTGGTATAAATCAAATAAAAATATGATCAAATGTAACTTATGAGGACATATATTTCTAGAGATTTTTTGTTAAATGGAAATTACGATAATTATTAAAAATAAATTATACTAGTAAAATTTGTTTTCCCCATATTAGGAATTCTCTATCTTATTATTATTGGCCATTCTTATCAGAGGCAGCTAAATAGAGTGGTGATAAAAGTATTTTGGTAATATGCTTTGGACATTTCTCTTAAAATACTCCTATCTGGCTAAAGTTAAAAGAGTGTATAAAATAACTGCAGTGTATAGTTTAAGTGATTAAACATTCAACTTATTAATTATATATTCCTATTAATTATAGATGGCGTTGTTTGGTTGGCAATAATTTATTGTACTTTTTCACTTATAAGTATCAAAAGTAAATATATCGTTTGGTTGAATTTCATATTTCTTTTTTCAAATAAGTATACTTATTTATATTTTAAAGATATACCTTTACTTAATATAAGTAAATAATTTCATACTTTTTTACAAGTATATATATTTTTTTATAAAAATAGTTAATACACTACTACCAACTGTACTTTTCCCCATTCTCCCTATACTTACTTTTTAAACTTTTACCAAACAAACTTACACATGTTTATAAGTAATTACTCCATAGAAAAACTTACTTGTGTACTTATAAGATGGTACAAAACGAGCCCAACAAAGTAAAAAAAAACACACAACTAATATAACATGAATTGTAGTTTATATTTATAGTGATAACAAGTAAACTGTAGTCCTCAAAACAAGTTGTAAGCCTCATCCGACCCATTTCCGTCTCTCCAAGACCTTATCCCATAGTCGGAATGTCGTCGGAGAGTTGTTATATATCTTCAAGGAAATTAGTCGTATTCTGGTTGGGAAAGGCGTTGTATTTGGGTCCAAAAAGTTGTTTGGCACCTTATAAGCTAATTAAGGAGGCGGAATGGTCTTGTTTTGATGATGCTATCATCAAGACGAAATAATTAGAATAAAGTTTTTGTTTACCCGTTTGGTCATTTTATAAGAAATGCTAAATAACCAACGGCGTAAATATCAAAGAGCGGTTTCCATCCGAACTTGGGCCTTTCTTTGGTCTTTCAATGTTTGGATTCACTTTGATATTTGATTCATTTCAGTTACTTGTCAACCTACGCTCCATTACTCCTTCAAAAATAAATCGCACCCTAACTTATGAATATGTGAATGTTTTCACTTGGCAGCCCAAATTTGCCTATGTTTATTCATCAGACGCAATGTGTTGATATGCGTCTTTGTAACTGACATGCGACGACTTCTCTTTTTGAGGAAAAAAACTCTAAATTTGTCAGTCAAGTTTGTATCGACATTTAACATTTAGTGGCAACAGATTGGCAGAATCACATGATGGGAAAACATGTTATATTACTTGAAACTGAAGGTAGCTTATTAGGAATTAGTCTATCAACGTTGAAAATACGTCCAAGATATGCTGAGGTTTTAAGAGAAAACAAGGGTTCCGTCCGAGCTGAAAAAATTTAATCTCTACAAAAACACGGTTAACCCTTAATGGTTTGGTGTGTTGCACTATGTCGAGTACTAATAAGTCATGAATAAGTTTAGAAACTTCATACATCTACCAACCAAATCTTTTAATAAACTTCATACAAATCTTATAACACGATCACAATTGCCCAATAAACAAAAACAATATCCAATGCAGATCCATAACATCTCAAAATCTGGTTCAACATGCATGTCATCAGAAAAACGAACATGTAAAATCAGTCAGGTGGCCTCACCAAATATAAAACGCTAAGAACCAGATCGATACTCGACCAAAAAATCAAATACTGAACCAAGAATTCTCTACCCACCTCCCCACATATATATATCAAAAAGGAGCATGATTGAGTTGGATAACCAGTTAACCAAACGACCGACACTCGGATGTAACCACCAAATCTCATGAGCATACTCGACATTAAAATAGGCCCAGCAGGTAAATACAGACATAACTATCGAAGTCAAAATTGATAATATCTATATACGAAAACCCCCAAGAAACAAAGACTAATGACATGAATAAAAACATTAGAAATGGTACATAAATAAATTGATATAAAAAATTATTGAGTTTACAGGAGACAGAAATACTTAAACCCGAGTAACCCCACTAGAACAGCATAGTATATAAATACTACATCTGATGTATGTCCGTGAAACCTCAATCCTTGGTTTAAAGTGCAAGTAACGAGAAAAATCAAGATGCTGAAATTTGTAGGCGGCCTCATGAGATAGGAAGCATCCAAAAACTAGATAGCCATGTTGGAAAAACATGTGAAAACATGGGTGTTTCCGAATGGTCACTGGACCAACTTCGAGTCATTATTTCGTGTAACAGCGCTGAGTTGTTTATACCGTACTCAACGTGGTTGAGTAGCCCGTGTGACGAGCTTCGTAACGGTATATCACATGACCTATTCGGAGAATGGGTGTGAATACAAATTGGCTTCAAAGTTGGTAACTCGGGAGCTCAAATCTGGAAAATCTGGAAAACCGAAATGGTAATGGAAAAAACCATTTAGTATAATCCCATATTGTAAGATTACGAGTTAATTTTACAATATATATACCATACCAACCCATGTAGTTATTAAACTAACATGTCCACATACACCTAAGAGTATTAGTGTGTACCACACACGCTCGCTCGTGTCTCGGGTCTCGGGTCTCCGGGCGCGGGCGCGGGCGCGGGCGTGGGATTTGGGGAATGTCTCGGGTCTTGGGTCTTGGGTCCAAACCCGAATAGGGAATGAGATTAAATGTTGCGGTTTCAGAATTAAATTGAGCGGATTCTGTGGGTGTAACTCCCGGAATTAATGACCACAATTATGGCTGCGGTTTCTATAGAGCCTATAAAAGGCAGCCCTCCCCCTCTCATTCTAATACACCTTCATACACACAACTCACAGCATAAGCATACACTTAGTGAGAGAGAACCGCACCACCAACAGCTCGACCTGTGGTTCGGTGCCGGTTTCCATACGAGCCACTGCTCAGCAGTTGCCTCTTCTTTTAAATTCTGTTATTTATTTTTCAGTCCTTTATTATTCTGTCCATTTAATTTCAGTATTGTTTCCTTTTTTTGTATTTACTTTCCAGTACCTTTAGTTTCTGTAATTTACATTTCAGTCTTTCCTATTCTGTAATTTACTTTCCTGTAATTTAATTTCCAGTATTTACATAACAGTCCGGGCAGTTTATTTAATAACAGTCCGGGCAGTTTTTATTTGTTAAAACAGTCCGGCAGTTTGTTTTATTTACAAAACAGTCCGGCAGTTTTTTATTTGTTAAAACCAGTCCGGTAGTTTGTTTAAAACCAGTCCGGCAGTTTTTTATTTGTTAAAACAGTCCGGCAGTTTGTTTAAAACAGTCCGGCAGTTTTTATTTGTTAAAACAGTCCGGCAGTTTGTTTTATTTACAAAACAGTCCGGCAGTTTTTTTATTTGTTGAAAACAGTCCGGCAGTTTATTTTATTTCCAAAACAGTCCGGCAGTTTGTTTATTTGTGAAACCAGTCCAGCAGTTTATTTTAATTCTGTACGAGTCAGGAATTGTAATTAATATTCCAATTGTGAGAAATAAATTGTTATTTCCATTGCGTTCCTGTCTTCTTTACTTTATTGTCCTTTCTTTTATCGTATTCGAAATAGTACCAAAACCAACAAGCCATACTGCCAAAGAATAATATACTAAACCAATAGGTCAAGGTCCAGCTCGCCACATAGATCCCAATAAGTAACATAATCGCGTTGGATAACCAATCAACAAGAAACAATTCATGAAGTAGTTTGAAGATTTTAGAACAATTGAAACTATAAAATACATGATCTAATTTATGATCCATCAGTGCTTGTAGCCGTTCATGATTCCATTAAATTGATTTCAATAGAGGAAAATGGTTCTTTTATTACTATGATACACCTATCATTTCCAAAATATTATTTTAGCGTGAAGGAGATTCCAAGTTGGTTATTGGAACAAAAATTAATTTTGCACACATTGTTTTCCCATATGCAGTTGGAGTTTGTAAAAACTGTCGAGGTCCATTGGTAGTTAACAAAGAACTTAAATCTCTACCGGTTTCCATTTGCGACATCGATTTTCTATATAATTTTTTTCATACCATATATGAGTTTTTTTTTCGTAATATGGGGGAGCAATGCTAATTTTTTATGATTTTGAATGAAATACGTAAGATTTGTATTTTATTTTTATTTTATCATTTTTTCTCAAAAGAGCTAGGGGAAGCCCAAACTATCTCAAGCTAATTCCTTCCTTGTGTGTGATGCTGTTATGCATTGTTTTTATGCTCTTCGGAAGTTGTCAATCATTCGATGTTCAGGTTTTGTTGGATATAAATTTCGTATCGAAGAAGGCTAGGAATATATCGGAAGAGGATAGTTCGTAAAAGATAAGAATTTATTTATATTACATATTTGTTTTTCCTTTGGCTTTATAACTTATAATGGAACAGATACCACTTATTTATACCAATCTCCGACCATAACGAACGGTCGAGATCAATACTATTCGCCAGTCTAAATTCAATTCTAGAGAATTCCAAATATTTATTCTACAGAAAATGAAAAGGCTTATGCTGTCTTCTTATTTTAATTACATTGAAGCCCCAGAGATCAAAAACTTAAAAAAGATTAAATTTTCAAATAAATAAATACCAAACAATTTATATTTTCAACAAGTTTGGTGTTCAATAAGAGGTTTGATCCGATTAACTCGGTTGGAGTGTCTCGATGTCGTGGATTGCGGAAATCTCAATTTCACGACAACTGTTAATTTTGACAACAATGAAATAGAAAGTGTGGGGGAGGAGGAAGGTCTCCGCAACCTTCAGCTATCGCACGTTTCTCGATTGCCAACGTCGGAGAGTTCACCCTTACGCCTCCTCTGTGGTTGCTAACAACCTCAAGAATATAAGTATATGGGAATGTGACAACTTAACAAACTTAATCCTGGAATTAACCTATAAAAGTCACAAATTGCTTCAAAAGCTTTGGATCAATAATTGTCCAAAATTGATATCTCTGCCAGAAGGGGGATCTGTTTCCCCAGTGCTCTCAATGAATTCAGAATTGCCTCCTGCCACGACCTTGTTAGCAGATGCCAAAGAGATATCGGGAAGGGTTGTCACAAAATCTGTTATGTCCCCAATATTTATGTCTAAGGAATTATAAAGATCTAAAATGATTTCTTGAGGTGAAGTACGTCATACATCATTTCTCATTCCATACAAGCATTTCGTAACTTTTATATCGTAGAGCAAATATTATAGGGAAAGGAGACTGTGAACAACTCCAAAAGAGTGGGAAGAACTTATGTGATTTATTGTTGTGTTTTACGCCTTTTAATGTTATTAAGTTGGGTAATCTGTAAAATCTTGTTTTGTTTGATTTATTGATGTGTTTAAGCCTTTTTATTGTTACTCACCTGGCCGATAACTGAAGATGCTTTGATTCTTGCAGCAATTCCCACAAAGAATTTCTTTTTTAGTCTCACATTTTCATATTTTTTAAACCCTCAACGAATGTAACAAATCCTTCAGACTAGCGGAAGAAGAGGCAAATTCGTCCATCACATTGAGGCAAGTTTGTCCGTCTATATTGAGATATTTTCAGATACCCAGAACCTCAGCTATTCTAAAAGCTTCGTACGCTTGTAAACATTTCAAAGTTAAAAAACATATATATATATGGCCCTAGATTGCCAAAGTTGGAGAGTTCACCCTTGTGCCTCCTTAACAACCTCTGAAATTCCTATCCGCTGTTCTAGTTGCAGTTTTGCAGTTAGGTTCCAAGTGAGGTTGCAACCAGTACTTGAAACCACGTATATTAATGGACAGAACTGTAAAAAGTTAAATGTACTTTGAAATAATTCACACGCACATTTAACAACGGAGTTCACCTAACTAGGCTACGTCTCCGGGGCACTTACCCAGATTATGATATTATAAGAAGCTTACAATATAGGATTCAAGTTTTAATGAAAAACTCTTAGACTCTCTCTAGGTTTTTCTGCCTATCTCTATATTGCTCCTACTCTATAACTATCACTTATAAATCAATGGCATCCCACCATTGTTTTCTTTTTAAAAGCTCACGTGTATTCTCTCAAGAATGAGTTATTTATAATTTAGAACACACACCTTTTTACAAGCTTAGTTATCAACTATATAAAGAGAACAAATCAATCTTCTTTCTTCAAGATCTTTTATGATTGCTTTGACTCTATTTGATTGGCTTCAATCTTTCCAAGCATTGCGTGATTCTTCAGCGTGGATTGACTCCAATCATTATTGGTTGATACCTGATTAATAATAAGCTTGATTGTAGGAGTTAGTATTTTCCTATAATAAGGAAACATATAAAGATAGTATCTTTTAGAGATAATATCTTTCCATATATATATGAAACACTTAACTCCATATTCCATTCAATCTTTAAACGAATCATACTGAATATAGATAAGGAACAAAGATTGAAACATGTGATAAGGACAAGCATAAGAATAGAGATGCATATTAAAAGGAAACAAAACCTTATAAACTAATCTCTTTATATATTTTAGAAAACATCTTTCCTTAACACTTTGATATTCTCAATAAACACATATTAAACGTTTAAGAACTTATGAGAATATATCCTACATACTTTAAAACCCATGATTAACATTTAACGAGTAGTAATGTAGAATTATGGAACTTGACAGAATTCTGCTTAACAGCAGGTTGTAACTGAGGTTGCAACTGAGGTTGCAACTGGCACTTGAAACCATCAACGTTGTCTAAGCAGGTTGTAACTGAGGTTGCAACTGAGGTTGCAACTGGCACTTGAAACCTGTCACTTACTATCTTAGTAGGTTGTAACTAAGGTTGCAACTGGTACTTGAAACCTGTCACTTACTGTCTTAGTCCTTAACAAACAGTTATGATTATTTAGTAAAAACCAATAGACAACCAATAATATATAGACCAGAAATCTGGTCCTAACAACCTCAAATTGCTTAAACCAAACATTAAACGAAATACAAGATTCCATTCAAAGCTACAAAAACACTAAACGGCTGGGAACGGAACGAATAATAACGTCAAATTTGGAGCTTACAAGTACAAAAACTGATAACAAACCCATTGATTGTTACACTTTTGCTTCCGCCGTGTAAAAATTAAAAGCAGACCCTTTAATTGCCGTATCGTATTGGACATTCGTTATCTTACTCTCCAAATTACTATTGGCTAAATTAATGCATGGATCAATTTTGAAATAATTGAAACTGTAAGAACTTCATAGACATAACAGTTTGATTAAGTAATAAAGCACAAGCCATTAATAGCAGAATAATAGTACAAGACGACAATTGTATATATAACAGATCGTGACATAGTAAAAAAAAAAACATATATACCAGCAAACCAAAGCTACCAAATATTAAAGAAATTAACCAAGGTGTGATGTTACTGTCAATATATCAAAGATGTGCTTTAATAAGCTAATAAAGTCGCTAAATGAAAAACTACTACTTCAAAATATAATCATAATGGTAATACGTTAATTGAGAGTGGTCCCAGTTGGTATTTGTACCCCTCCCATGCATCGTTTCCTCTAACTGCGTATTAATAATCGCCATCCCCACATTCGTAAGCCTCGGAGCCTGTAATATACTAACATCATTTCCATGTGAAGTATCGATGTCGTGTTTGGTGTGCGGTTTGGTGAACGGTGTAAAGTCGGGTTCTTTTGATGGAAAACGACCCATAACTTCAATGCTTACTGTAAATTAAAATATGAAAATTTGAACCTAATATATCATGATGATACTGATCAATCCCGCATTCAAAAGTTAAAGTAAACTTGTCGAGAAAAGTTGATTCGTACATTAAGAATTTGATAGGGCGCTTCAACTTAAATCAATGTAAAGATCATATTCATTATTTCATAGTTATGACTTTGGAAAATATATATTGATGTAAAAGAAAAGGACGAACCGGATTTAATATTCAATTTCAGTAAAAAGTTGAAGAGAAATTATTAATTACTTAAAATTTATCCAGATAATTTATTTTTTAACTTTTTAGATTTAAATTTAGCTAGTAAAATATATAAATTGATTATTGTTTCGTTTCTCTAGAATATTTACATGATATATATATATATATATATGAAAGAAAAATCATTAAGTTTTATTGAAATAAAAAGTACCTTGAAGCCAAACCTAATATGTACCAGATGGGATCAGGAACGTCAAAGCAAGAACTAGAAGCAAGATAAATGACTGTTTTTGCAATTTTTAAACGGAAGATATATTTACTGTGTATATCAGCACGAGCGTATTGAATAGGGCAAAGCAAATCATTATCAAAGTTGTCATTACTATCGCTGTCGATGACATGACATCTACAAGTACAATGATGAATTTTTTCACAATGTTCATATTGACCTCCGTCGTCATGAGGCCTTATATGGTGGCCTTCGTCGTTGTGATTTCCGTTAGGGTCTTGGATAGCCGGATGTCCAATTACATTGTCTTGTTCGTTACAAAATAATGTTTGATTTATTGAGAGTCGAAAAATATCACAATGTTGTCACTAATTTGAAAAACAATCACAAATCTACTTAATTGTCATACACCTTTCAGAAGAAAATCAAATATACTCGTCACAAAAAAAGTTGTCACAGATCCCGTCGTTATCTGAATTTCTGTTTTGCGGTGTTTTATTGTTCTCTTTTGAGGAAAAACAACCCATTATTTACAATAATGCTAGTATCTGCAAAAAAAATAAAAAATATATGGAAACTAAAAGATTAAAGTTTCATCAGCTCACAATTTAACAAGAAATTATAATTTAACATGTTTCAAAAGTCTAGTCGATCGTTTTTGTAATACTATCAACTTGGAACAACTAATATAATAGTTAGAATTTATACGACTTGCAATTTTTTTCTTTCAACTGCCCTGCTTAGCATCATTGTTTTAAAAAGTGCACTTCGTTAGGGGGAAGCTCGATTCAAAGCTAAAAATCTCGCTTTTCCGTTTTTTAGACAACTAAAATCTTAGGCTTTTCTCGCTTTTAGTATGACTTTTGCAAACACGTTTTAGCTACAACAATTGCTTTTTAAAACACTTCTTAGCATAGACCAGGCAAACTTAAAACATCATTCGCAGCATCCAAATAAAGCAACAAAACACCAAAAGATGAGAATAACAATAACAAAATCGAAAGTGTAATCCTGATCACTACTATTAATTCCTAAATAATTTTACTTTATAATATTAGCAACTACTAAAAACTTTATTCAAAGTGGACACTGAGGATTTCCGGCGTTTTCACCAGAACCTGCAACCACGGATCCTAACCGCAAAAAAAATCTTTCTGAAACAAAGTGTTAAAATTCTACTGGAGAAAGATGAAACACATTACCATAAACTCAGACCAAGAACGTAATACTATTTTCAAGAGCACAAAGAAACAGAAAATATAATATATATAACTGGACTTGTTGATAAAGGCAAATAATTATCACGTTATCTTTATTATTAAATAAAAATTATTAGTTTACAAACAAATTTATTTCACAATGGGTACGTTAAAGTATCATTTAACTTTAACAAAGTTAGAAACCTTGTAAAATTAACAAGAGACTTAGTTGATGATGTGGCAAAACAAAGTTAATAAACTTCTACAATTACTTATTTGTTTCATAAAATTAGCCATCAATTAACATAAAACAAAAGATAACTTTGTTAAAATGTAAAACTTAATTTCAACATGCATATGTGTCATTTAACATGCAACTAATTTATAATGTGTTAATATTTAACATGTAAAAATTAACAAAACTATTGTGTATGCTTTAACTTTGGTATATCGTCCAAACTTTTAAAATTAAAAGTGGACTCTAATATAAGTAACAGTCCATAATTTGCATTTTTTAAAGTTTAGACGATTTCTTTTACATATAAAGGCTATTTTTTTGTTCACGTTTTAATTTACATATAATAGTCCATTGGTCCACTTGTCTTAATTCTATTTATCCAATTATTATACTAGTATCATCACTTCGATTTAAGCTTTGGGTATGTCTAACTTTTTTAATTACATCGACATTTTATGGATAAAAATGTAAAACGATAAAACCATAACACCATAAAACAAGTGGGACAACTCACTACTGAAAAAAAATGTTTAAATAGTGAGGACAAATGACAATAGTGAAAGCTATATTTGTGACGGATTAGTGAAAATTTAGTGAATTTGTTATAACTTTGTGTTGTTTTTTAATTTGTGACAACACTACTCGACGGTTAGTAAATTAATCAAATTTATTTTTCATGAAAACATTCGTATATGTAGTCAAAGTACTACCCAACAGATACACATAATCTATTATGTAATGCTGAAGAACCGTATGGGATCAATGATATCAAATCTTTACAACAATTTCAATATTGATCGTCTTTTGGAGAGTCGATATAAATTGTTGTAAAATTTCACATATATATAGCAGGTGACTCATGCCATGTTTCCGTGATGATTTAATATATGATTTTGAAGTCTCCAAATACCCGATATTCATAGGCAATTATGTAATGAATCCGAATTGGGGGTAAATAAGCGAGAAGGAGAGTAAGGTAAGTGAAGTTTACCAACAAAAGCAAGAGGAGTTAAATTATTATCAATCTCGAACCTACGAGGTTTTACTGCGATAGATAAAAACTTGAGAAACGCCCTTGCAATTTACGTAAATTAAGCATTAGTATAAAATATAAATAGTCGCCTGGTAGCTAGCTAAGGAACGAGGAGGACAAATATGAGATCAATTTCACTTTCTATGTATTTTCATTTCGCTATTTCCATTCGAGTTATTTCTTTTCAGTAAACTTTATTTGTTGTGCCTTTCATTCAGCAATCAAATATTACAGAAAATAGTCCCACAAAAATAGTTAGTCCATGTCTTTGAGTTTTCAGTTTCTAAGCTTCTATTTATTGAAAATCTGTTGCGAATTACTGAGTTCGTTACAAATTATTAGGGTAAACATATAGAAGGATCATGTTAGTTTATTAGGCGTTTTTTTTTTTAAACTCAAAAGACCTCGAGCATCTATTAAGTATAAACCAAGAGAATTGAAGAACAATCAGAACATTGGCAAAAGGTGTTTGAAATTGTATATACCCCGCACCCAAACGGCAAAATAACATTGAATGTAAACCGTTCAAAGTAAGAAAAGATCATCAAACTCCGATTAATTTCCAACAAAATTTAAACACTCTCCTAATTAATTAATTCGCCCTAGGGGTGGCCCACTTGACACTAAGGATGAGGTTATCGTACCCATACCCATTGAGCATAGCGATAGCTCTCTCAGCATCCTCCTTCAAATAAAAGTTGACAAACCAAAACCTTCTCCTCGATCCCGTCTTCTGATCAATCACTACATTGACACGGCTCACATTCCCGAAAGTGCGGAACAGCTCAAGCAAATCAGGCTCACGAGTGTCCTCGGATAAATTAGTGACACGAACACAGTTCTCTTCATTCCTACGCCTCATCTCTGATGGCCTCTCTACACCTCCCCTCAAGCTTGGGGCAATGTAAGCCCCCTTTGTGGGCCCACCAGGAACTGCATGCTCCATCAGATGTAGGTGGTTGGTTTGTCAACAAATCCCTCATCGCACATTCAACATAATCATCTATCTTCATTATTTTCTCCACACTGCTCGGCTCCACGAGTGTTAAAGTACTACGCTTCTCAACAGCAAGCACGACACCTTCCTTTGTCTTCAATCCAATTACAGTTGCGCCAAGACAATCCTTATACTACTCTCTAAAAGTCTAAATTGCTATTCGGTAGTACTTTAAAAAGCGCTATCGCTACCAAAGCATTTAAAGCGTAGAGCGCAAACTTTATATGATAAAAAATATAAATGCTCAAAAACAAAACAAAAATATTGAAAATATCATATTCATTCTAATAATGATAGACTATTCACAACAACAAAAATACAAATCACAAACAAACTTGATATGGACCATGTTTATGCAAATCAAACGATTTGACAACTTTTCAACTTTTCCGGTCAGATTTTTTGTTGTTTTGCTTATAAAGTTGTATTCTAACACATTTGTTTAGTTAGTTTAAAAGCCAACTACTTTGATTTCGAACATGAATATTGTTGTAAGTTTTGTAATCACGTAATTACAAATATGAGTAATTGTCAAATATAGATTTTTGAGTGAGAGAAACTGCACTTTTTGTTTTTTACGGAGTAGAAACTTAATCATCAAAGGACTTCGTTTTAATATGTTTTTCTTAAACAGAAAATTTCTTTAAAAGAATTCATTTTTTTGCGCTACAGTCCTTAAAAATCACGGTTTTCGCTATTATCATGAATATCGCAAATTTATAAGTGTTTTACCAGCCAAAAGGCGGAAAAGTGTAGACTTTTTTTATAATATGTTTTTGTGCTTTTATCATGAATATCGCGAACGTAACGCTTTAGTAGCTAAACAGCGAAAAAACGTATGCATTTTCTTTTTGCAATACGTTTTAGCGCGGTTTTTAAAACACTTGGCTAAATTAATGCATGGATGAATTTAGAAATAATTGAAACTGTAAGAACTTCTTACGACCATAACAATTTGATTACATAGTAGTAAAGCACATGCCATTAATAGCACAAAAACAGCAGATCAAAAGCTATCAAATATTAAAGAAATTAACCAAGGTGTGATGTTACTGCCAATATAACAAACATATATGCTTTAATAAGCTAATAAAGTTGCTAAATGAAATAAACAACTTCTTCAAAATATAATCCTAATGGTAAAGCGTTAATTGAAAAAAAATGAAAAGGTAGAAATGGTTTCATTGGGTGTGCCAAATTTTGTTTACACAAATTTTCTATCCAATATACCAAGATAGAAAACAAATGGAAAAAAAAAATATTTATTTGATATTTTGCGGGTACAGTCTCTGAATATTTTGTGAAACAGATAAAATAGAAATCTTTTGATTAAGCTATTCAAATTCGAATTCTTGATAACTCTAACAGTTTGTTGAGTATTGAGTTGTTGAGTTGCTTGACTTTTGAGGATAATCTTAACTTGAATACTTATTTCTTGATGAATGAACTTCTTTGTAAGTGTGATTTTGTGAAACACTTGATTTGTGATTTTGAAGTGTTTTTAAGTATCGAATGGCAATTCTTCTTGAATTTGTTGTTGAATACTTTCAGACTTGATAAAGAGCTTCGAAAGTGGCTTTAGCTTCGATCTTTACAAATACCCGATTCGCGGCTTTAAGTGCTTTTTGCGGGTTTGTACGTGGATTTTCTTAAATTTTGTTGATGAACTTGGTTGAAAATTTTCGAACTTGATGAAAAAATTCGAATGTGGGTTTAGTTTTGATTTCCACAAATACCATATTTGTTGCTTGGAGTACTTTTTACGGATCTAGGCTTAGATCGATTTTCTTGAATTTTGTGCTGGATTTGACAGAAGTTTCAGAGGATCTTCACGAGTTTTTGAGAATTTTTTAGGCTTCAAGGTTGATGGGTGGTTTCGGCAGAAATTCTCTCTTGTACTTTCGCTTCGCTTTTCCCTTTACCTTCTTCAACTTGTGAGTTTTAACCTTAGATAATTGGCCATCTATCTATAGTAGTTGAGGTGAATTTTATCGTGAGTTTGCCCCCTTTTAGTTTGAGTTTAGATTCAAAATGGTCCATCCATTTCCTCTTGTAGTTTGAGTTTAAGTTCAAAATGATCCATTGAGGCTCATTTTAGTTTGAATTTAGTATCAAAATGATACTGATTTAATGTAGCCATTCTTTGACTTACTTGCTTTGTAATTTTAGGCAAACAAGGACTAAAATAAAAGTATTTCCACGAGAAAATTTAATAATTATAGCCAAAAACAAGAACATTTCTTACTTTTATAATTTAACAAAAAGATAAAATTCATTTGATTTTAATAATACAAATATATAAATTAAGATATTTTATTTTACAAGAGACACGTGGCATATTTTTATTTGCCAAAAAAATTGTGTGTCTACAGTACCCTCTTATTAACACCATAGTTAACAATAATCAAAGTTAAATTTTATAAGTAAGGAATAAATCAATATCTTTGATGATTAAGAACCTTGTTATAAATAAGAAGAGTATAGCAAAGAAAGCAACATAATTAATAAATTGAATTTGTAATTTCTTACAGTGGTACCCTGTTATTAGACCATAATTGACAATAATCAAAGTTAAATTTTATTAGTAAGGAATAATTTATAAATTAATATCTTTGATGATTATAGTTATTATAAATAGAAAGAAGAGTAACAAAGAAAGCAACATAATTAATAAAACGAATTTGTATTCTCCATTTTTTTCTTTTTTTTAAAAAACAACTCTAACTTTGAATAAAACTCAACAAATTGTCTCATTATAAACTACGCAATCTTGTCATATGAAAGAAAACGAGTCGAAATATATGAACACTATGACATTTGATCATGCTCCGGTTTACTTACTGCACCTATGCATAACCATAAGAACAACTTTATTTTGAATCTCGTCGAGTTCAATTATAAAAAGCATTCATCTGAACAATAAAACTAGTCTATGCAGTGGTATCCTCTTATCAACATCATAGTTAACAATAATCAAAGTTAAATTTTATTAATAAGGAATAATTTATAACTCACTATCGTTGATGATTAAGGACCTTCTTATAAATAAAAGAAAACGTCTAGCAGAGAAAGCAACATTTTATTTTAATACCATGCCATTGCGTTAAACATTAAAAAAAATGATTCGGTCCATGGGTCAAGCCCACATGGTAGCTAAATCCGTCCAAATAAAACGATATGAAAACTATAGTATGAATGAGATACGACATGATAACTAATAAAACCAAAGGGAAACAGAAAGCAAGATTGTTTAATAATAAGTATTTGTAATGTCTCCTAGTGGTTGCCGATAAGCGGGAGGTGGAGGAGGAGACCATCGTGGAGTGTCAAAAACGGTATGCTCACTGTGAGAAGTAGATACATTTGGAGTGTAGAAACCTGTAGATCCTCCTGGAGTGTAGAAATCGGCGTCGCTTTCACTCGTGTTGTCTTTTGATGAAAAACAACCCATCTTTTTTTTTATATAAATTATAATGCTTCTAATAACTGCAATCACAAAATTAACATATTGTCAATATTCCATAGTGACATATTTTCATGCAGCTCTTGTACAAAAAAAAATTTTAAGACTAGCAAAACAAATTAAGTTTAGAAAACTAATTTAACCATCAAATTAATTATCATGCATGCACTACATAAGTTGGCAAAGTGTCTGAACTTGAAAAAACATAGCAAACCAATTTAACCATCAAATCAGTTATCACTTCTTCTTTTTTTGGAAACCGGCCATTTATTGAAAAGTGGCAAATATTTGTTTACATGGATCATGCCTCCATGATAGCAAGTTCCGAACAAGTCCGGTAAAATGAACTGAATATATAACTGAAATACAAAACAACTTTGGTTACAGGCCTAAAGGTATTTAACGAGGAAAAATATGTTTGATAACCTGGTTTCACCTGAGCAATTTTAACTGAAAAAATGGGTCAATTAACCTCTTATTTTCTTGTTAGAATCCATGTCAAATTAATTAACACTTGATCATAAGTTCACAAGGTGTTTGGACATGAAAAAGCATATATATAATTGAAGTGTAACACACATTACCACCCAAAGATTACTCTGAATTCGCCATTAAAACCATATTTTATAATTAAGAAAATAATTAAAGAAGCAGAAATACCATATATATGTAGAAAAACCAACCGTCTTTGATGAAGTGATTTAAACCTTAAACCCAAGCTACATATATATAAGAACTAAAAAATATGTTTCCTTTTTATAATTATTTATGCAAAGATTATATATGTTACTATGTAGGAGTCCAATTAATGAATTAGGTCTCCGTCAAAATATCATTTCCTAAAATTTAAGAATTAATCGTGACCAAAAATTGAATATTTCGTTAATAGATATTTACCATTTCTATATCTTTCGTTAATAGATATTTGCCAAATATCTTCTAATTCTATAAATCTTTCGTTAGTAGATATTTACCATTTCTATATCGGTCCAGCTAAATAATTTAAGAATCATGACCAAAGATAGATTATTTAATAGATATTTACCATTTCGTTAATAGATATGTAGGAGTCCAATTAATTGGGTCTTCTTCATTATTTTCCTAAATTTTAAGAATCATGACCAAAGATAGATTATTTGCGTTTGTAAAATATTTAAGTCTATTTTTGTTAACAGGGGTATATTTACCATTTCTATATCGGTCCAGCTAAATTATTTCCTTAAAGGCATATCAAGATTTAAGAAATTATATAGATACCAAACATATGCATTGATATCCTCGATCATTAACTAAACTACAATTTAAGATTTTTATAGTATGTTTTATGAAGAACTTTTTGGTATCATAATTCATTATTCGGTTTGGTATTAACGGATAATAATAATTTTGTAATAAATATATATACCATCATTATAATTGTTGCGATCTAATATACTATCAGTTCTTTAATTTTTTCCAAATTGTTTGAAATTGTTTTCAAATACTCTAAGGTACAGGTGGCTTAATAGTTGTTTCATGCATGTTTGATTTTTTTTTTTTATAATTGTTTGTTAATGGAGTGCATTATATGGGGTTTTTTTCAGTCCAGTTAATTAAATAATAATGTTAAGGACAAAATTGTATGTATGCAAAATGCAATCCCTACTGAATATAAACTAAATAATCCTGAATCTGTATTAATAATATTGATGCTTTTTATTGACCTATATAGAACCTGAAGATTTGCAACCCTTTTTACATTCACTCGTATCCTATAAAAAAAACTCTTTGGATTATATTATGACAAAAGAGTTCTCCATGGAAGGTTTCAATTGTTTGGATTATGACGATTGGTTTTCTCAAGAAAAAATCTAATGGAACCAAAAGAGCTTCACGTGGCGGGCACACACAAAGGCGTGTAAATACTGCAACGCGTGCCGCGGACCATGGGACATGATCTACGGTGGGGGTCACGTGAAACGAAGATTGACAAAGTCTCATTCCATTGCACACGAAAACATTAGTACCATATCAAGGAGGTCCAACGCTTGTTACTTAATTTATGATGTTAAATGCACAAGAAAATTCTCCTAATTCTTGTTGATCTGAGATGGTTTCCTCATTTCTGAAATTGTTCCATATGATTTACTTTGGAGGGCAATATGTATCTTCCACACCGATTATCGGGTTTGTCCAAACTTTATATCGTTTCGAAACTCTTGAGTTGTGCAAACCGTTTTATCAAATTTAGACAGGTCCGTAAAGTTAAGCATATTAGATCAAATAAGCTCACAAGCAAATACACCGAGCTAGAAAGGCTCAAATAAGCAACCTTGGTATCTGCCCTAAAAGCTTAATTCACTAGAGATGCATAATCTATTAGGAAGTTATGAGCCTAATTATGTGCGAGCATCTCTTTGTGAGTTTTTCCATCCGTTTCTTGAGAAAGAGAACCGATAAATTTATCGTTGACATGAATTTAAAAGAAAACTTCACGAGAAATGATGAGAAGGCCATTGTTCCAGCATCATCAACCAAAGACAACCCGAAGATGAATTTTTCTTGGAAGTAGGGAATTGGAAATAAGGAGACAATTAAAATTTGTCTCCAAATAATTTTTGAGACGAAATTAAATTATCTTCTTATTTTCGTATGAGATTGTCTTTGTAGACAACTTTTTTTTCAAATTATGTAACTAAAAGTTAGATTTTGTGACAAAAAGATTATTTTTTTACCGAAAAATTAATATTTGAAGACAAAATTTGATTATCTATAAAAAAAAATATTATGCATTATTCTTAAGTTTGTTTTAGTGCCTAATCTTGTAGTAAAAAGGATCGTTAGTGGTTTCATATTGAGTTTTCTTGACAGGGATGTGGTTAACTACCACTTAAATAGAGTATTGTAAAAAAAGAACTTTATGACAATTGAAATGATTTTTAAGCGTAGCTATTACGGAACATAGGGCTCTCGAAAACGGGTTAACTTTAGTTGATCCTACGCTAAGAGCATCACATTACACTTAATTTTGTTTAGCTAATCATTGACAAATAAGGAAAAGAACATTCCCTAACTTATATTTATACAAACTAACTTTAGTCTTTGACTTGTATTTTTGATGTATATTGTATTAACTAATTTTGGCTAATATATTGGTACTGATTGGGATAAGTGAGGGCTATGATTATTAAATAATTTAAAATATAGAAGGACATGAATAATAAAGAATAATAAAATGATTGTCACCTCATCCATTAGTATGTTTGCTAAATTTAGTATAAAACTTAACAAATGATTATCAACATGGCATTTAATGAGCGTGTTATAAAGTCGAAAGATGATATATGTAGTATAATGTAGTTGCTCTAAGTTCACTTAAGAATTACTAATCACCATGCATGTCTTTGTACCAAACAAGAAAATAATAATAATCAATCTATACATGGTAATATTATGGCTTTTCTGCCTTTTCATCCGGTCAAAACCTAAAGTGATAATAAAGTAACATGACATAAAACTTTAGGCATTTAATTAACATGCATCGAAAAAAAAAAACTAAAAAGAAGATGCGAAAACCCATGAACATATAGTTAACTATAATCAAAGTTCAATTTAATTAGTAAGGACTAATTTAATTTATAAATCAATATCTTTGATGATTATGGACCTTATTAGTTATTATAAACAAAACGTAAGAGTATTAACGGAGAGAGCAATAACTAATTACTCCCATATGTATTTGTAATGTCTCTGAGTTCTCGCCTGTTAACAAGGCGCCTAGGCACGGGTACTGGACTGTAGAAGCAATCTGTATCCTCGGTGGCGACATCACTCTT
Organism: Primula vulgaris; assembly: GCA_963920805.1. Taxonomy (NCBI): domain Eukaryota; kingdom Viridiplantae; phylum Streptophyta; class Magnoliopsida; order Ericales; family Primulaceae; genus Primula; species Primula vulgaris. The sequence goes on from OY987219.1 coordinate 2,052,208, forward strand.
GTAGTCTTTCGATGAAAAGCAACCCATCAAATTTTTAGAAATTATAATGCTTCTAATATCTGCAATCACAAAAATAACATAATCAATATTCCATATTGACATATTTTCTCTCAACTACATTAGTGAAATACATTTTGAATCCAGTTAATTAATAAGGATAATACTGTCTGTTTTCGGGTAATTCTGCTACCAATCTACCACACTTTGTTATCAATATTCATATAAAGGACGATTGATGAACATGCATGTTATAACTATATTGAAGAAGAAGAAAATTAGAGATATATACAAGGATAGCAAAATCCGAGAGCGTAAACCTGTTTTTTGTATATGTGATGTTCAAACCCGAGGGTCAATAGTCGAAGTAGCTTGGCCAAAAATAAGAAAAGATGATCCGTTCGGAAAAGTTAGGATAATATGACCAAATCCTCTCACGAAAAGACGGTGATAATTCAACAATTTCCTTTTCTCATGTAAAAAATAGTAAGATTTGGATTTTGGCATGCATCTCAACTTTAATACCATTTCATCCAAACAAAGTGCAGAAATATAATTTCGTGCAAAATGTTATGGCAAACAATTAAAGATTGGTGTAAAACTAAAGCGTGGAACAAAAAGATATGATATTTATTTTAGAATCACGAAAAGATAGCTCAACAATAAACGCAGTGCCCAATAGTAAATTTAAGATTAGCAAAACCAATTAAGATTAACAAACAATTCAAATTAATTCAGAAGTTCGTAAAGTGCTTGAACTTGAAAAAACATAAGTATATAATTGAAATTTTAACACCCAATTAAAGATTACTCTGAATTCGCCATTAAAACCATATTTTGTACTCCAAGAACATAAAGAAACCGAAATATCATATGCATAAAAACTGACCATCTTGATGAAGTGATATAACCCCATTAACCTTTAACCCCGTGATACTGGGGATGTAATTTGTACGATTTACTTATGTTCAAATACGAATTAGCTACATATATACGAACTTATGAAGTTCCCTACTAAAAAATAAGCAACCTCGGTATCTGTCCTAAAAGCTTAATTCATTAGCGATGCATAAGCTGTTAGGAAGTCATGAGCCTAATTACGTGTATTAAGCTTTATGACAATTGAAATGATTTTTAAGCGTAGGCTGCGTAGCTATTAGGGGATATAGGCCTCTCGGAAAACCGGTTAACTTTAGTTGATCCTGCTCTAAGCTCTCTTAAGAATAACATAATCACCATATCTTTGTACTAAAAAAGAAAATGATAATCATTAATCTAGTCATGGTGTAATATTATGGCTTTTCTGCCTTTTCATCAGGTCAAAAGCCTAAAGTGAATTATAAAGCAACATGACATAAAACTTTAGGCATTTAACATACATTGATAATAAACAAACTAAAAAAAAAGACGCCAAAATATTCGTTTGCTTTTGCCTCTCTTTCCTATCATTCTATTCGAGTAAATGAACAGAAAAAAATGTAAACGAGATTAAACAGCTAAAAAGATATAACAACAAAAAGATCCAGAAAACATGAACTTTTGATCAATCATAGTAGGCTAGAACCTTAATCATTAAATTTACAAAAATTTACTATACATCACATATATACTCTTTTAGATCTCAACGTTTTCAAAAAAAAAAAATGACAAAGTAGTATATAGTAAGAACAACCGAGCAGTAAGCTTGGATAGAAGCGATAATGTATAACTCTGCCATTAATCATCGATTCATCTTACTGTTAGTGTAATAGCGCGATAGGAACATAATCTATGGCATACTCCGACTAAACTAAGTCATTAGATCAATTATAGCGGAAACACCACTGTTAATTATCAAACAATTATTATACTGACTAAAACTCATGAAGAAACATATAGTACATGTCATATTCGGATTAAAATTTTCTCATAAGAAGTAAAAAACAACCATGCAGAGAATAAAACAATTATCCAAAAAGAAAATTCCGTCACATTGCTTCCGTTTTTTTCACTATTAACCGAACGCTTAGGTTAGACCATATAATAACACTCTCCTCATCCCAAGATAATTGTCCGATTTCATTAAAATATATCTTACGTATATTTAAGAAAGTGGACATCAGATATAGGACGAACAAAGTATAATGCAGCGCGGTCAAAGTGATGCATCGCCGTTTCCGTTTACCAGACTGGCAGATTGAACAGTGAGTCCAGACAGACTGGGGGAGGAGGAGCCGTTGGCAGCAATGGGATTCCGGCCAGTGACTGTGGAAATGGCGGTAGCGAGGGAAATCGGCATTAGACAAAGGCCTTTCCCTTGTAGATATTGCATAGCTGAACCCATATCCTCTTCCATTAGCTTAGCTACTTGGGTCTCCGTTACAGTTACATTATTATCATTGTTTGTTAACGTGGAAGTTGACGCCATTTGTACCCCACCACCATTTGTTCTCTACATGACAAAACACTAGAAATTTAAAAGACTATGCAATATGTGTGTAGTATGTACTGTAAAAGTGAACAGGCGTGCTACTTTTTTGTTTTTGAGTTTGTTTTCTTGTGCTGATTCTGATATTTTCCAAAAAAACTACTAACTTTTTTGTGTTTGTTTGTAAATAAGTTATAAATAGGTGTTGCGGGTGAGGCTTTTGTCATGTACAGTACTAATTTTGGTACTTCAATTCTGTTTTTATGCAAAGAGTTTGGAAAAAGGTTGACCAACTGGAAAATAATGGCCATGAAATTTAGAAACAACTAAATTAATATCTACCTAATGCAACGACTATTATCGGGTAGTAGAGGACATTAGTTACAATTTGGTATATATAGATTAAAAAAATATATGTTAAACAAAATGACAAATGAACGTTAGAAACCGTGTCAAATATTACTGTAACAATTAATAACAGGTTTGATATGTAGTGTTGTGTAGTATTTTTGATAAAAACCAGTTTTCTAAATTGAAATTTCGACAAACAACAATGTCAATAATTATTCGACTATTCGAGCTAGGGGTTGATAATTTCTTTCGACGACAACGGCGTCACATTTTCCTTGAAGTTAAACATACACAGTTTTAAGACTGCATTTCATTTTGATCTTATTCAGGAAGCAGCGTACCTGACTCTGAGTCAGAGTGACTCAGAATTCACAACCATTGAATATTGCTACAGTACATTTCATATTTTAACTGTATCAATATCAAATGACTGTGAACTCTGAGTCATCTTGACTCAGAGTCAGGTACGCTGCATCCTCTTATTCACTAGCATGTACATTTAGTCAAAATCAAGGTTAATCCATTAAGCTGAATTGCATATAATTTCATTAGAACAGAATGAGCAACCGTTAAGACTGGGAAGCAGAGTATCTGACTTTGAGTCAGGGTTACTCTGTTTTCCACAGCCAATGAATCTGCTACAGTATTAATAAAATAACAGATCTAATGGTTGTGAGAAGCAGAGTAACCCTAACTCAGAGTCAGATACTCTGCTTCCTTAAGACTGACATACAAGATTGCTAAATAAATGTACTTCAAATTCAAATTCTAATAATTATTATTTTTACATCATTGATGTAAATTTATGAAATTAAAAAAGTAGTAATTTTGAAGGAAAAGTTTACCTCAGAAGCCACATCAGCACCAAGGGGAGCAACAACACCAGCTCCTCCTAATCTGCTCATGCTTAGTACCTAATGCACATGGTCACACAGAAATGGACTTTTTAGGATCCCTATGTAACCAACCACTCTATTTAAAATAAAAAAATTGGTTTTTGCCCATAAAAATAGTACTTTAGTATGTCACAGGAATCATTTAACAATTATTTATTTGTTTGTATGATCCATATAAAAGTAGAAAGAGATTGAATGGGAAAGGGTATATCATACTTTGACTTGGAGCTGTAAAAATTTGACATAGTCGATGATCTCATCAAGCATTGAGGCCTTATCTGTCTGCTCATAGAAATTTATTCCAAAAATTTGAAAAATACACAAGTTAGGTAAGCTTCAATAGTGTGTATGGAAATAAGGTAATCTAGCTGTCCTTAATGTTGCATAACCTACTTTCATTCCATTTGATAATTTTATGGTTAAATGGCCGAATCATATAATTAATCAAAACTGTTATCAAAACATATAACAGTTAAAACTTTCTTTCCAAAACATATAACAGCTAAAACTTTCTTCCCAAAACATACAATTACACATATTTATTAGATTTGTATGTTTTGGGAATAAAAGTTTTGGTTTGTAGTTTTTGGTAATTAGACTTGAAAAGTTGTATGTTTTGATAATTTTTTCTAATTTTAATTTTATTACGCTCGGTAGGCAACTCAAAATCATATTCTTTCTTACATTCAGATTCAAGTGCTAGATAAAAAATCGCTCTTTTCCTACTTTTGTTATAGCGAAAAATGTATCTTTTATAAGACTTTCTCATGTGTCCTTTTGATGCTTGAAAGTATATCTAAAAGCATATATGTATTGGCATTTGTTGAAAAATGATCTTTTTTCCAACATAAAAGAGTTTACCAATGACAAGTTTTTACTTCCAACATAAGGAGTATACATTTTTTATTTTATTAAAAAAAAAAGGTAATTACTCCATAGTTTTCACCTTGTGATATGCACCTAAATTATATTCATTGTCGTAAATGCTAGTTGTGCATGTAAATATCATACTATTTGTTACTTTCGAAATATATAATATTGGGTTTATCCTTTTATCTAATGGGAAAATTCCTTGCAAAGATTAAAAATTAGAATTCTGAGATGCATTAGCCATTACTTTAATAAGTGGCAGATCTAAACGATTTTATTCCTTAATTGTCAAATGACTCAAATTAACTAGAACTAGTACACCTCTTAGAGATGTTGAAATCACGTACTTATTACATTAGAAAAGAAGAAGAAAATTGTTGACATTAGGTATGAGCACATGCTAATCCTTCCACAAATTAAAATTTCAAATCATAAGTTATTAAAGTTATTACTAATAATAATACATAAGTTTAGTCCAAATCTTCTATCCATTTTATCTATTACTTCCGTGTCCACTTACTTATTTTATGCAAAAAAATATAAAAAAAATTATAAGACATGCATAAGATTACTAAAAAAATTATACAATTACTATAAGACATGTATCAATACATTTCAATAATTATTTAAAAAAGAAAATTCATACCCAATTTATTTTGGAATAAATATATAAATTAGTGTAAATTAAATATTAAATCTTAGAAAATTGTCTAAAATTATGTCCAAATGTTTAAAAATTTGAATACAATATAATATAAAATTTTATAAACTTGCGGGGAAAGTTACAAAAATTTAAAATTTGAGTAAAAATAAACAAGAGAACACGAAAGTGAGTAGAGAATAGAGATAGAAGATTTGGATTCCATATAACTAATACTAATTAATGTAATTAAGAAAAACAAGAATTACCTTATTGCCATTGGGGACAAGCTCTTGCAAAGCTTTCATTCTTTCTGCAATCCTTTCCCTCCTTAACTGCCAAATTATTATTAACAATTCATTAATATCCACAAACAAACAAAAAAGCACAAGAAAACAATAAACCTAACCAACTAATTTTACTAGTACTAAAAAAAACAGAAGAAAAAAATAAACAAGTGAACTCACTCTCTCAGCAATGCTGTGGGGATCAGTTGCTTGTCCTCTTCTAGCTCTCACTCTCTGCCTCGGCTGTGCCGCCGCTCCTCCGTTGCCACCTCCACCTGAGATGCTCCCTGCTCCGAAGCTCTGTGCTTGCATCGGTCCGTCCTGTAAATGGAGTTGTAATATTACAAAATTATTAAATCTAACATACTAAAATGGACTCCAGCATCCTCGATATTGAGTAGAGCCTGATTTTTTATCATGTATTTTGAAATTTTTCGCTGATTTAAGCATTTCAGCAGTTTATAATAATAACTACGAAATAAACATTTCGTAGTAATATTACAAAATTATTAAATCTAACAGACTAAAATGGACTTCAGTATCATCGATATTGAGAAGATCCTGATTTTTTATCATGTATTTTGAAAATTTTCGTTGATTTAAGCATTTCAGCAGTTTATAATAATTACTACGAAAGAAACATTTCTAGTTCCGCCGTTGAATCTAAATATAGACAATGACACATAAGTCGGTATAAAACTACAAATGATTAGCCATTTTATTAATTCCAAAACTCGGTTAATTAGCTACTAGCCTACTAATATGTTAATTTCAAAGGAGTATCTTTTGCCCATCAATGGATATAAAGTACACTATTTCTTATTGATTTTGTCCAGAAAAATCAGCAAACATCACAATAACATATTTTCAATTACCACTTTTAGAATACAAGTTAAAACAATTATCAAGCTGAGTAGATCTACTATATCAGAATCAATAGGATAAAGAGTTAGACCATATTAATTAAAAACTAAAAGGTTTTGCATTTAATAAATTATATAATCGAAATTCCAAAAAAAAAAAGAACCTAACAGATTATCCAAGCAAAGTATTGAGCTTTTTATGTTTATCAGATAGGAATGTTTTTTATTTTTTTGAGAATGAGATAGGAGTGTATTTAAGCTGAATTGTTACTTATTTGACTACTACTCACTATGTTTGTATGTGATTATTCTCATTAATTCCAGAGACTGGATTCAAATAAGGTACCAAAGTTGAAACTGATAAAAAAAAAAAACTATGAGAGAAAATGTGTAAATTAAAGAGAAGGAGCATCTGACTGTTTGATCAGACGGTGCAGACCTAAAAACAGTTTCCCTAACTGGTTTTACACATTCAGATGTACACTTATTTTGGCTACTTATTTATATTGCATAATTAATTAAAGTAACCTGGGGAATATGAAGATGCTGAGGTTGATTAGCTGTTTGAGCAGTTCCTTGCAGAGATCCCGCAAACACATTATACAAAGCTTGCACAGAATCATCCACTTCCTATATAACATACATACAAATATACGATAGACATTTAAAATCAATTTCAAAATTCAAAACTAATATAGTAATTTACAGTAGCTACAAAAAAAATGTCAGGATACTATCAGAACGTCTATTGTTAAACTGATGGTAAAATGAGTGTTGCTAAATTTAACAACATTTTTTGTTGCTAAATTGTTACTAAAACTTAGCGACACTCACTTTAACAACAGTTTTCGAAAAGTAAACAATTGTTATTTAACTTTTTCTTGTAGTGAGTTAATCAATACGACAATTATTAACAAATTTCAGGAGTAATAACTGTAGTATACCATTTTTTTTATACCTTTTTTTTCTGGATTTTGTGCACCAAACTAACAAAAATTATTATGGAAAATATCTGTTGTACACTACATTAAAAAACAATAATAGTATGGGAGCTAACAAAAAACTAGAAAACATGGTAATGAATAATAGATACAATATTTAGTTTCCAAAACTAAAGTACGTTTTTCTATTTGATTATTAGAGCACTAAATCACCAAAAACGCAAATTCTTTCAAATTTACAAAATTGGATTGTAACAGATACTACCAGTGGCGTAACGAGGATTTATATATGAGACGAGTCGATATTCTATAAAAAAAAAAAATTGTTCATACCCTCTTATATGAGCTTTTTTATATAAAAAGGAAGGGAACGCCAATTTCTTGAAAATTTTGATTAAAATACATAATTTTTTTTTAAATTTCAACATTTATTTAATGAAAATGGGGCGACGTGGCTCCGGCTATCTCCATCTAGTTAATTCCATGAATATTAATTATATTATATAATAAAGTAACTAAGCATCAAATATCTTTAATACACAATCAAAAAAACTAAATATTTTTGTTCCAACCGAATTAAGGGACCGAAAGGCTGCTGGCATGGGAGACAACCCGCTGCCTCCACCTGTCCCCGGAAACTGCATCCCTCCGCCCAGCAACGACCTCATAGCCGCTGCAGCTTCGCCTCCGTTAATCTGGTGTTGTCGGAGCTGCTGTTCAAGTTCAAGATGGTCGTTTTCATCGGACTTTATTCCTCCGCCCATCGCTGCCGTGAGGTCAGGCCATGATGAAGGTGGTAAAGACGATAGCATCTGCTCGAAGAAGTCTTCTTGCGAGGTGTCAAATTCTTGCAGAGGCATTTGATGCATTTCTGTATTTTTTGCTAAAAGAAATAATATTAGTAACTATTTAGTAACTACTAGGAGTAGCATTTAGCTTTAACTATTTGGTAATTTTTTGGTGATTTAATTTTAGTACACCAATATATATATAGTCAAATAAAAAATATCATTTTTGGGACACTAACTAGTTGGAAAAAGACTAAAAAGTCCATATTTTCTCCTATTATTTCCATCATGTTTCTAGTTTTTCTAGTTTTGATGCATTTATGTATTCACTAGAAAAAATGATATAAGGAATTACGCATACTACGTACCGATCAAAGGCCGGACCTAGCAATTCTGCACTTAAGTTGAGCTTAAATTTCGACAAAAAAATATAACAAAATAACAATAACTAACTATATAAGTATTTGATAACAAAATAAAAAATTTACTATGTCAAAACAATGTTGAATGGCATTTTTTTTTGGTTTAGCTAAAATGAGTCATGTTATGTATTTATGAATGATAAAAAAAAGACGAAATGATTGAAAAAATAAAAGTGATAGTAACTGATAAGAAATTTGTTAAATGTGTACCTGAAAACAAGGGTTTAGAGAGAGAGAAACTGATGATGGGAGTAATGTAATATAACAAAAGTCTTTTTTTTCTTCTTCTTTTGTTACTCTTTTTGGAGGTTTATATAACAAACAAATGCTGAGTTATGAGTTGGTCTTGATGGTTACATTTACAATTTTTTTATTGATTTTTTTTTATTATTGGTACCTGTAGTTTTAGTTGTGACATTTTTATAAGTACAGTATTATTTAAAATTATTGGAGTTGATCTGAAAGTTTAAGAAAAATGACAGATTAGATCTGTTTGATATACCCTTGTTTTAAATCTTGAAAATTGTTGTTCTTTCACTCTTTGTAGGTAATTCGTCGATTGTCTTAACATCTAGTATTAACTTCTTCTTTTTTTAAGTCTAGTGATGAAGTTTAAAACTCGTAGCTAGCGAGACAACAGACTAATCTAAGTACCCCACGTGTAACAAAAAACGGGGTAAATGGGGGGAGTGGACTTGAACATATCGATCTGGCTATAAATTTGAACTTTTTAATCAATTTGTTATGGAGTTTTTTTTAAAATTAATCCGTCTTTAAGTTTTGAGTGATCTTGTAAATTTTATTGTTTAATTTTATAAGGATTTTTTTCCTACCGCTAAAACCTGTAAAAAAAATAGTAAATAAAAACATTTTAAACTTCGAAAAGAAAATTGGGGTTGATTAACTATGATTTATATTACTTCAAAAGAAGCTTATAAACTATTTTTAAATAATAAAAAGGAAAAGTTAACCCAAACAGGCAAATAATGAAGATTGGGGACCATTTCGCAAACAATAACCAAAGAAAAAGTTACCTTATCTCCAAAAATACGTGGGCCGATGTTTATGGTAAGTAGTGAGATTAAACTTGACCAAAAAAGCAAACAAAAAACAAAAGTTAACGTCCCATTCCCCCTTTTTTAGCAACAAATTAGTTGATAACAAATTTTGGTTGTCATTAGTTTTGAGAAGATACCCTGGAAAAAAAAAATACTCAAATATCTACGGGATTAGTGAAGTTAATTTTTGTTACGAGCTTATTAGCGAAGGTTTTTGTGACGGTTTTTATGACGGTTTTGTAACAGTTTAGTCAATTTGTGACAGATTTGTGACAGTTTTTTAAATTACTGACAGACTTGTGACAGATTTTGACTCTCAATAAATCAAACATTATTTTGTAGTGATAGTTTAGACAATTCAGAGCAATTGATATTACAGGATTTATAAGGCTTAAATTTATACCATTAGGAAAATGCGATTTTGCTAATAGTATGATTGTATTTTTTTCAAAAATTTTAAGACACTGGTATAATCGTACTTTTTTTCCACACAATAAATGATTAATATCCAGATAGTGAATCAAAACAAGTTTATTGTGTCAAATGTCTGATTAAAATCATATTAGTGGGGACAACAAGTGGAAAAAAGTTGTTGCCCTCCTTAAAATCTGTATACAATATAATAATTTTAAAATAACTGATGGTTGATAAATTCTTTGAAACAATTCTTTATAGAAAGTTTTTTGTGTTTTACCAACTCCGTAATTTGAAGCTGCTATGTGGCCAATTTAATTCCTTGGAACCACTCGAATTTGTTGTAATTATTTACTGAAATTTTCAATTTAATGTTTGTAAGAACTGAAATTTTCAATTTAATGTTTGTAATAACTGAAATTGACATGGCTATTTCCCAATGAGAATTACACAATTCGCGATGTAGCATTCTCATTGTGTTCAGAGTTGCTTCAGTCATGTAATCAATGTGTTTTTCTTATAAAAAAAAAAAAAAAAAACGAAACGACACGTAACTTTGAACGAATTTGAACATGTAATTAAATTGCTAAAAAAAATTTAAAAAAATTTATATCATATAGTTTAACATTTAAACTATGTAAAAAAAATTGAATTTTTTCGTTTCGGCAATTTAGTTACATATTCAAAGCCGGTTAAAGTTGCGTATGGTTTCGTATAAGACCTAAAGAAGTATTAATTAGTCAACTTCTTGGCATTTTTTCAACGAAATAATACCAAGAATTAGTTGAAAAAAGAGAACATTCCATACAATTATCTCATGATCCAAGATAAGATGTATGTATAATGAGACGTTCATCATAAGTACGTGTTCATCTACGGCACCAGAAAAAGTGTACTTTCTAAAAGTCTATAATCAAAATCTAAGTTACAAATATATGCAAGATTAGATGTTTATTCATAACACACAGTCCCCATGAGCATATATTCGTAATGTAAATTATGTAACGTCGTAGTGTTTCACATTTGTGCATATGTTTGCTACTTCACTAATAGATAAATAAACCATAGCAAATTTTATTCGTCGGTATACAGAACTTCGTGTAAAATACGCTACTGGTAGCATGTATGTGGGCGGAGTTTGGTTTAAGTACAGAATATTATGGAGTACCGCAAATGATGAACTAAGATAGTTTAACACTTGAGATCTTTGGTTTGTATTTTTCTACAAAATTAAGTGGCATAAGATGTACACAATAATGATTAGCTCTTATCGGATCGGCCAAAATATATAAAATCTTGACAAGCATGTTGCTTAATGAGTAAAGAATTCTTTGTCAATGGTTGCAGCATGTATTTTGTCTAAAAAAATAATCTGAGATAGCAGTTAGAAACTAATAGAAAACTAAATAAAATATACAGCATTACATTCTGCTTTGCTGTTGTTCATGCCAACCACGTTCACTCTGAGATAAGAAACGAGATATTATAAAAGCAACATCTATAATAATACTTTAGTATGTAATAATAGTGAAAAATATTGAAGTCCTTCAGATCAAATTCATTATCTAATTTCTGCATTACATTGGAGTTTACCAGAGAGAGTATATGCCAAAGCTGTCTTTAATTTAACTTGGTCTATGATCTCAATCTCGAAAATCATAATAGTTTCGACACCAGCTAGCCCCTCAAATCTCAATTTTGTAACCCTGAGCTTTAAAATAATACAGTACATATATACTTTTACACAAGGTCACAAGGTTACGCACCCTTTGTAGCTCATTTCATTTCAGGAAAAAGAACTTAAAACTAGCAAATAGTGTAGCGCGAGAAAAGTGGTAATCTGGTATCACAATAGACCTGTGAGCGTTAATTAAAGCAAATGAACAAGTAGCAAAATTAAAACAGTAATAATAATCCTCTTCTCATTGTATATCACATATTGGCAAAGGAGACTTGTTACAAGATCATGCTCCTATCGTACAAAAGTTGGTCAAAACTAAATCAATAATGAGAGTATGCAGCAAAAAAGAAGATTACATGAGTATAAATTATGGGATCAAATGATTCAAATTAATTAAAGAATGATATGTGCATACCACGGCCAACACGTGAGGAACATTCTTCCCCTCTTGTTTGGTCATTTGTATATGAACTGCTAAATTGCTCGTATGCTCACTCCAATTGCTGTACTCTTTTACATACGCTTTCTATGTAGGTAGCAAAGAAACCAAGCAACACTCTTATCCAACTGAAAGCGTTGGTAAAAAAGCACTTTTTTTACATGGAGGAACATTCTTCCATAATTTATGTAATCCTAAGGGGATTTTATGTAACTTATCTATGATCTCAATCTCGAAAATCATAATAGTCTCCACACCAGCTATCCCCTCAAATCTCAATTCTGTACCCTTGAGCTTCAAAACTATACAGTATAATATTCGTTTACACATGGTCACAAGGTTACACCACTCAAACTTATATACGGTTAAGAAATTCTAGCACCACTCAAACCTGGATCTAAAGCTTATAGACGTTAAGAAATTCTATGTCAACTCAAGTGTCAGAAAATGTGCATAGCAATCGTAATCCATACATACCTAATACTCCATAAATTGCAAGGCTCACTATCTAATCCAACTGCATCCATAAGTCTTACTCACACCAAGCCTATCCATCATTTCCCTCACATTAGCTGCTTCTTCCCATTGCCCAGCACTCGAATATATATTCGACAACTGAACATAAACTGAAGGATCGTTTTTTTCATTCTCGAGCAAAATTCCAGCCACAATTCTCCCTAATCTTATATCACCATAACCAACACAAGCACTAAACAATGCCCACCAAGGATTATTATCGGATTTAATATTATCCACACTCACTAATCTCTCCGCCTCATCAAGGTAACCAGCTCTACTTAGAAGATCGACTATGCAGGAAAAGTGATCTCCTTTAGGTTGAAAACCATAAAAATTAACCATAGAGTTAAATATCCTTAAACCATCTTCCACTAAACCAGAATGACTACACGCCGATAAAACTGATGTAAATGTGGCCTGGTCTGGTGGAGACCCACTTGAATCTATCATTGCCTCGAAACAACTCAATGCTTGTTTTCCTTTTCCATGTTGTGCATATGCTGATATCAAAGAATTCCAAGAAATAGTGTCCTTAAAAACCATATTATTGAACACTCTCAAAGACCAATCTAAAACCCCGGTTTTAGCATATATTGTGATTAACGAGTTGCCTAACGATGTTTCGGAGGAAAACCCTTGTCTTAGAACGTATCCATGTACTTCTTTTCCATGTTTTAACGAAGACATGTCCCCACATATGCTTAAAATAATAGTAAGAGTATAAGTGTTTGGTTTAAGTCCTGAAAACAGCATTGAACTAAATTGTTCTATGCCCTGCAGTGGGAATCCATTTGACTGAAGCCCGGATATTATAGTGTTCCAAGATATTAAGTTTTTAAAAGGTATTTCCTGAAATATTGCATAAGCCTGTTCAATGCTACCGTGCCCAGCAAAAGCAGAGACCAAAGCGTTTGAAACATCAACCCTTCTCAAAAGCCTGTTTTTAATCGCTATTGACTGGAACATCTCGACATTCTCTATTGACTCGGAGCTTGCAAATAAACTCCCAATAGTAAACTCATCCGGTTTAATCCCCATGTTCTGCATTTGCATATACGCCAAAATCGCAGCTTCTCCCCAGTTCTCCTGAGCATAACTTGAAATCATAGTATTCCACGTAACAAGATCTTTTTCTCTTAACCTCTCAAATATAGAACACGCCATATATATATCCCCACAGCTAGCACACATGGTTATAACCGCATTACCCACTGCCGTATACATATCGAATCCCATCTTTATAACGTGAACATATACTTGAAACCCAATCCTACCCCTTGAACAAGACCCCATAACACTAACGAAGGTCAATTCCGTAGGTCTCAAACAAACCTCTAACATCTCTTTGAACACCATCAACGCCTCTTCACCTCTCCCCATCTTCACTAAACCTGCCATCATCGAGTTATACATAATCTCGTCGCACATTTCCGCCTCTCCAAACACCCCGTATGCATCCGTAACCCTCCCACAAACACAATACATCCCTATCAACGAACTGATGACAGAGGGTCGGACTAAAAATCCAGTCCTAATAACCAAAGAATGCACTTGTTCTGCGAACCCAACCATTTCCCCCTCACACAAGCTCAGAACGCTAGCAAACGTGTAGTTATCGTGCCCGACCCCCGCCCTATGCATCCTTCTAAAAAAACCAAACGCGACGTCTTCATACCTGTGAAAGAATAAAAAAAGATGGATATAATTCTCACAACACTGAAACATTGTTTATGAGACATGGCCTCAGTTTATAATACAATGGGAGATAAATATGGAGACAAGAAAAAATCCCAAATAATCAAATCAACCTAATAACACCAGATCAAATTAGACTAGGATTGACATAATTTGGAAACTAGGATTCACTAAACAGAAGTGTACATTTGCCTCTATTTTTTCATTTCCAGTGACTTCACTTTCTTACAATAGTAGTCATAGCTGGAGGAAAACATTTTTATTATTTTGGCGTTCATGTTAGCTTATCTACCTAAACAAAGAGCCGTGAAAACCGTGAAAAGTGATGTTATAATAGAAAATTCGAACAATAATCCCGTAATATCCATAAAATATCCAGCATGCAAATGACAGGAAACAAACAAGCAGAATAAATTTATCAACACAGTTTAGGAGGCATAGCCTCAATTTATTACAACCAGAGATAAATATTGAAACAAACAAAATCCTAAATAATCAAATCAACCTAATAACACCAAATCAAATTAAACTAGGCTCGACATAATCCTAATCAGCCAATCAGGAAGGAACTAAGTGTGGACAATCGGGGCTGCGTCCCCACATTTTGAAAAAATTTAAGAAAAGCCGAAAAGGTGAACTTTTTATACTCCCTCCGTTCCCATTTAATTGTCCACTACGAAACTACATGCAATTTTGACCGGCTTATAACTCGTATCAAAATTGTCGAAATGAATTTTTTTTTTAAATCTAATCATAAAATTTAACATTTGAACGATATAATCAACTTTTGAAAATTTTCATTCTGACAATTTTGATACAAGTTGTTGGTCAGTCAAAATTGCACGTAGTTTCGTAGTGGACAATTAAATAGGAACGGAGGGAGTAAGTATTTTGATCAAAATATTCAGAACTTAGCGTTTGCCTCCCTCCGCCGTTTTTCGGAAACAAAAAAAAAACATGGAAAAAAAGATCTTTAAATCAAAATCTTAAAATGATCTTTACAACCAATACCCATTCTCAGCGCACCCCGTGATCACCGCGTTCCACACGGCGGTGCTTCTCCCGGGCATCTCATCAAACTCCAAAAACTCCGTCCCTCTATCATGCATTTCATCGAACACCTTAAGCGCATACTTCAAATCCCCAAACTTAACACACGCAGACAACATCGTAGTCCACGAATAAACATCAGGGAACTCAATCTCATCGAAAACCCGGTTAGAAAAAGGCAATAATTCTAGCTTCCCATAGAGGTTGAGCAATGTGTTGGAGACGTGACGGTGGGAAAGTAGGCCGGATTTGAGGGAGAAGGAATGGAGCTGTGAACCGGCGATGAAATCACGACGGTGTGAGGCGGAAGATAAAGCGGAAGAGAGGGAGTATTCGTCTGGTTTGAGAAGGTGATTGGAATGAAGTTGGGTTTTGAAGAAAGTTAGGGTTTCAATGTGACGATGGGTTTTTGTTAAGGTGGTGAGATGGTGGTTTAGTTTTACCAAAATCTGCTCTGCTGCTTCTTTTCTCATTTTGTTTTTTCAATATTCAAATTACACTTCTGCTTTTATACTACTGATCTCTACACCAAAATTGAAACCGAAACCGAAACCGAGCATTTTTTTCGTTCGTTTCGTTTTTTTAGGTTTTGGTCTTTTTATTTTTTAGACCGAACTGGACCGTGCTTTTTCGGTTCAGTTTTGGGTTTTTTCGATTTCGGTCTTTTTCGATTTGGTTTTATTGAAAACCGAAACCGACCCGAAAAATTTTCGGTTTCGGTATTTTTCGGATCGGTTCGGTTTTTTCGGTTTTTCGCCCAGCCCTACTGTTAACTAGGGCTGGGAAAATTTTCCGCCAACTGATCCGACATCCGATCCGGTCCCGACCTTATTTTTTTCCGACCCGATGTTCTCCCGATCTGAAATATCGGATTTTTGTCCCATTCCGAAGTAATTCGGTTTGGGATCGGATTTTTATTTACAATCCCGATAGACGGGATTTCCCGACCTGGCCCGATAAAATTAATATACATTTAAAAAAAATTAAAAATCTTATTATGAATAGTACCGGTTTATATTTATTATATATAAAAAAAAAACTTACTCTCGCATCTGCTCTATTTAATAAATAACACATTTTTATTTCTGTATGAGTTTCTTGTTACATATGTTGTATATTCATATTAATATTGAATAACTAGAATTATAACATTTGTTTCGTGATTTTATTTAGTTTGAATTATGTTATTGTTTATTTTCTCTTAAAAATAGTTATAATTAGTTGTCTTTGTTTGATAATCAATCTTATAAACAAATGCAATATCAACTTAATATTATCACACTTTTTTATTTTGTTTAAATCTAACAAACTTTTTAACAAAATGGCTAGTTATGTTGTAGCTTTTTAACATTTTTTTTTAGAAGTATGAAGTATCGGGAAATCCCGTCCCGACCTTTCGGGATCCCGAATTATCGAAAAATCCATATTATCGGGACCCGACCATTTCGGGTTGGGATCGGGACTTTTACATGACATCCGAAAACTATCGGAGTATGTTAAGTTTTTCGGGTCGGGTCCCGTCCCGATTCCGCCCCTAGATATCACTAACATGACATTAAGTACAAGTCATACTTACTGCCAAACTCATTTTTCTATTTAAAAATAACGTTTTCCACTCCCCGCTTCTTATTTCCAACTTTCTATTACTTCACATGTAAATTTTCAATTTATTTTCAATTTTTTTTATGGTTTCCGTTTTTCGTTTTCGATCCTTGCTTACTATTGGCACTAAAAGAAGATACATTGGACTAGATATCTCAGACTTTAGTGTTACTTGTTACCTAGTTGGCGATATTTTAGTCACATTAGACTTAATACACATATTTATTAAATGTGATGTTAATAATCATTTTTTTTAAGTTTTGTACTAAAGTTAACAATGATACTAATGGGTGAGATGTCAATCATTTTATCTTTTCATTCTATTTTAAATTGTTTAATAACTATGTTTCCCATTTTATCACATCAACTAGTAGCAATATATTAATAAAATATAATATTGCTAGCCAAAATTAGTTAGTACAATGTATATAAAAAATACAAGTTAAATTTAGCTTGTATAAATATAAGTGAGTGTTTTTCTTACTTATTTGATAATTAGTTACCGGGTCAAATTTATGAAATGGAATGTGGATGATCTTAATCGATGGAATTCTACTTAGGCTACTACGGAGGCCAATAAAGAAAGAAACATTTGATATTATTATTAAATGATATTCTTCTCATTTTTTTTAGGTAATTTTTTCAAATAATATTACTACTACATTAGTTGCATTCAGTCGTTACATTCTTGTAATATTTTAGTTTTGTTATTTGTTCGAGAATGTTTTAATATATTTTGATTGCTTTTCATTTATATTTTTCTTTAAAAAATTCAATTTATTTTAAAATTTAAGTTAATTATGTAAACTATAAAAAATAAAGGACATAAATGAAAATTTAAGAATTAATCGCAACTCAACTCGTCCCAACCCGCAATTTATTTTACGGGTTGAGTTGGGTTGATGTTTTAATTGTAACGGATTGAGTTGAGTTTTGTTGACATTTAAATTTTATCAATCCGTAACTATCCGTCAAACCAATTATTTTACAAGTTAAAATAGAATTAACGTCAATGCACCCCGATCCATGCCGGGCCCGTCCATTGTCCATTGTCCATTGCACCGCGTTCAAAATTTAATGTTAAAAATGGCATTCCTAGTTTTGTAACTTTGTCCAAATCGGTGCACACATTAGTCGTGACATTACATACGTATCCTTCATATATATATACACACCTATAGATACATATTAATAAAAGAAAAACGCAAAAACACAATTTCCCCCAATTCACAAAACCCTAATTTCTTTATTTTCCCCTCAACAATGGCGAAAAATTCATCAAAACTACAGATTTTCATCACCTCCCCAGATCTCCAAATCCCAACCCAAACCCTAATCCTAAACCCATATCAATCTCTCCTCCAAATTCCCCTCCCAAAAACCCTAATTAAAGACTCAATCTTTTTCACAATTAATGGAAAACCCATTCCCAATTCAATCCCTATTGAAAAAACAATTATTACCCAGTTTTCTACTATAAGTATCCGTCTCCGCCTACGTGGTGGAGGCGGAGACGGAGGTTCTACGTGTGCGGAGTCTCGAGACTGTTACTTAAACATGTACGCTGAGAAGAAACCCGATAAAGTTGATTTAAATGAAAAACGGCTGTCGAAATGGGTTAATTGCGCTATTTCTAACGAGCCTCTTAAGAGCCCGATTGTTATTGATAAGTTGGGTAATGTTTTTAATAAGGAGAAGCTTGTCGAGGCGGTTTTGAAGAAGAATTTGCCTAAGGAGTTTGGGTATATTAAGGGTTTGAAGGATATGATCGATGTGAAAATGGGTTTGGTTAAAGATTGTGAAAAGGATGAAAAAGATGTTGTTTTTAGGTGTCCGGTGACGGATTTGGAGTTTAACGGGAAATATAGATTTTTCGCGATTAGGTCGTGTGGGCATGTTTTGAGTGCGAAGGCGTTTAAGGAGGTGAAATCGGAGGCTTGTTTGGTTTGCCATAAGGGGTTTTCGGAGGAGGATAAGGTTGTGATTAATGGGAGTGAGGAGGAAGTTGCGGTTTTGAGAGAGAGGATGGAGGAGGAGAGGGGGAGGATGAGGGAGAGTAAGAAGGGGAAGAGCGGAAAAAAGCATGCTATTGATGACGTGGCGAAGGCGGATGTGAAGAGAGGTGTGAAGAGGTTTAAGGCGGTGGATGTGGCGCCAGTTGGTGCTACAAAGGAGGTGTACGCGTCGATTTTTACTTCGTCAAGGAAAGGAGAGTTTAAGGAGACTTATAGCTGCAGGTCACTCCCTCTCGGTAGAAACTGACCGGTTTAAATGTAATCGCTTTTTAATATCTTTTGAATTGGATAGAAGCTATGTGAATTTATTGTTAGTTGATGAGTGGTTGTTGTTAATCATTGATGGTTTGATTTTATTATCAATAACAGAGGTGACATGTTTCATATCAATATGTGTATTTTTATCTTTGTTCTGATAGTTCTCATTACTTTGTGTGTGCTGTGTCAATATGTGTGTGAGGTTTGCTACTATTTCTAACGTCTTTTAGCTCGCCATTGTGCAGTATGATTGTAGCTGTGATTCGATTTTATGGTGTATTATATAATTTTTAATGGTGTAACATATTGTCAGTATGTAAAACCGAACCATATTAATTGTGTATTTTCATGTCGTCGAGGAAAGGGGAGTTTAAGGAGACGTATAGTTGCAGGTCGCTCCCTCTCGATAGAAACTGTGCAATTGAATTTGGTTACCTACTTATATTATAATTAATTAATTATAGCTGTGATCGCATTTGATTATCTTTCCACTCCATAATGTGCGATATATTTTGATTATCTAGTTGTCCGTCAATTCTGTTTAGCTATTGCATGAGTACGTTTTGATTATCTTTCATCAGTGTGAGTTGAACTGCGGTGTATGCTGGACTGATACCATGTTGGTTAGGATCTTCAGACTTTACATATGGAACCGATAGTGGTGGTGGTTATTTTATAAACAAATAAGTTTTGTAGTACGTGATTTTTATTGGTCAAGGTTTTTTTTAGCTTAAGATGGTCTCTATTAGTAGTTTAGTACTCACTTTGCTAGGTCAATGATAGATATGATGCCGTTTTCTTACCTTTTCACTTTCCAATTCCCCTTTCTTCTATTTTTGTTGTATTTTAGTTATATATGGAGGACAGTATGATGCCATTGGATTATTTGAGAATGTGGTTTTTCCTTGGTCTTCACTTGCAAGTGGACTTACAGTTGCAGGTCACTCCCTCTCGGTAGAAATTGATAGGTTTAAATGTAATTGCTTATTAATATCTTTTGAATTGTGCCTCTTTTTTTCCGGTAAGTTTGAATTGTGCCTCTTACTTGTTGTTAAGCGTTGATTTTTACTTGTTGGACGTGCTGCTGTTAATAGAGCACGGAAACTATCTGCCTCTTGGATTGTGATTTGAATGGAAAACTGAAATTCGGATTACAGTTTTTTCAAATGATTTGAGAGTGCTCGTTTAACTCTTAATTTTGTAATTAAAAAAGTTATATCATTAAAATTGCACCTTTTGTTCAGTATTGGGTATGTCCCCACTACCTGAAGCTCTTTTTTGTTTGTAGTGCACCTTTCCTGCATCTCTATTTGCTTATGAATCATTATTTTAGTACCTGAGCATTTTATATATGATATAAGCTCGTGCTTTGATTCTCTTAGTAGATTTCACAATTTTGGGAAACTATTAGGAGTACTATCATGCTGCATGCATATATTTGGGTCTGAACATTATTAAGTTCACTATGTCCTATCTGGGTGTAATTTCCAGAACTCTGAGCATTTTAAGTGTCCAGTTTGATTTTTCTCCTGTTTTGATGATTGTTTGTTTAAACGGCGCTTGATTTTTCTTCATTTAGCAGTCTGTTAATGAAAGCAGTTATTTAGTATGTGTGAGTGAGTGTTTAGCAATGTTTTCCGGTCTTCCGGTATTAAAGATGCAAATAGGTTTGAGTTACTACTTACTAATGTTGTCAGTAAGCTGATTTTCTTGGGTTTATGCTTTCTGTACGGAGAATGTTCCTTTGAATTGTGCCTTTTACTTGTTGCTAAGTGTTGATTTTTACTTGTTGGATGCCTTTTGGATTGTGATTTGAAGGGAAAACAGAAATTCGGAGTACAGTTTTATCAAATGATCTGAGAATGCTTGTTCAACTCTTAATTTTGTAATTAAAAAAGTTATATCACAAAAATTGCACCTTTTTTTTCAGTACCGGGTATATGTCCCAACTCACCGAAGATCTTCTTTGTTTGTAGTTCACGTTTCCCACATACGTTATTTTTTTTTCGAATCATTAGTTTAGTACTTGAGCATTTTATGCATGATTTAATCTCCTGCTTTGCTTCTTTAAGTAGATTTAACATTTTTGGGATACTGTTAGGAGTACTTTAATGTTTGCATGCATATATTTAGGTCTGAACATTATTAAGTTCACCATCTACTATCTGGGTGTAATTTCCAAAACTCTTCGAGTATTTATAGTGTCCAGCTTGATTTTTCTCCTGTTTTGATGGGTTTTTTTTGGTAAAGTTCTCCTGTTTTGATGGTTGTTTGTTTAAACGACGCATGATTTTCGTGTGAGTGAGTGTTTAGCAATGTGTTCCGGTAATAAAAATGCAAATTGGTTTGAGTTACTAATTTTGTCAGTTAGCTGATTTTCCTGGGTTTGTGCTTTCTGTATCGAGAATGTTCCTTTGAATTGGAGAAACAAATCAAAATTAGTTACGAAGCAGCCTCTTGCAGAAATGGGAGGAAGGCTGTCTACATTAGGCCCAAAGTGTCCCGACTCCTCCTCGGACCCCGTGCATAACGGGAGCTTTGGCACCAGGTTTGCACTTCTATTGAAAATTCTCAGAGTTGTGTTGTCGTGCAAAGTTTCTGTCCCTTAATACTTTTGAGATTAAATCTTGTGGAGGAAAAAAGTCTTTGAAGATTTTCCCTTTGTATATTCTGAGATTTCTTTCTCCAGCCAAGCTCTAAATTTGGCTCTCTGTCTGAGTCTCAATTTTACTCGAATGTCTATTGTGACCCCGGATTTTTTAGGTTTTAGTCATGGATTCCCTCAAGGACCGGAGAACTCAACGAGGTCCTGTCGTCTCCCTTCCTTTTGCATTTAAGCCTGTACTTTACTTGAACCAAATTTATTTAGAGGGTGTTGATATTCTTATAAGGGAAAGAGATGAGAAAAGGAAATAGGTAGATAGTATCAATTTGAGAAGTTAAAACTTTGTCCTGATATTGTTGTGTTTCTCAACTTAGGATAAATTAGACTCTTTTTGTACTGTTTCATCGGTTTTCCGGAGGTATATCAGTTACTGTTATTAGTCCTACTATAATATTATTCCCTACACTTTAGGAAAGAGTAAGGACGTTATTTGTGAATGTATTGAAAATCAATTGTATTTACTGCTTAAACACTATCCTTTCATTTCATTATTTTGTCAACTTAATGTTGAATTTGATGTGCTAAGTTTTGACATGTTTTTTTATGGTTACTGCTAGTAATTGTGAATCAGCATGTCACGGTTGTTGTCAATGGATTCTGTGTTTGAAAATCCTAGCCTTAATTTTTGGGACTAAGTTAATCAACCATTTGGCGTCTTTTGTTGGTTGTCTCTTCAATTACTAATTTTATTCCCCCACATTTAAAGTTCTGAGCATTTTTTGTTTAGATTTCATAATTAAGAGAAATGTAATTGCATGAAGATGTGCTTTGGAAAACAATTCTTACCGTCTTTTTTCTTCATATTGAACTCTTGTGATGTGTCACGAGTTAACCGTGCTAGAAGGATTTTACTTGGTTTGATCAAATTGCAAAACAACACTGTTGGTGGTTTTGCTGTTACCATTGTCATTTTTATAATCGCATTTTCAGTATTTCCGTTTTATCTTTTTTATGTGATTTGGTCTTTGGTGTCTAGGTAACTGAACCCACATGATTTTAGGTATCGAACTAGAGTAAATTGGTCAGATTCTCTGATGCTCTTGTGTCTCATACCTAACGTATTATCGTTACACTAGTTTTTTTCTACGGTCACCCTTGACGTAATAGGGTTGCATGTGGAATTTATCATTTTCTTTCTCCAAGCTTATTTTTTTGATTGACCACGCATCCTATCTGCTATTATTACGAAAAATCCCTATATGTTTTGGAATTTTGACCTACTGATTTATATCACTGCTATTCCAGGTTTGTTTAATGGGTTCTTCTCTCTCTCAGTTTCTTGTTATTGGTTACTAATGTCCATGATAAGTTATTATCTTTGTCAAAATTAATGTATGTTTGTAAAACTGAGCAGAAAATCTGAGATTTTTTTCGTCGCACAAGTTTGTGGCGATCACATAAATTCTGTGGTGAATTCTCTGATTAAGTAATGTACTAAAATTTGATAATTAGTTCATCCCATCATATTTTTTGATAACATCATCTTGCCGAGGGTGCAGAGTACATAAGTTCCGATCTCTTTTGACACTAAATGAAGTATGTCCTATGTATAGTGACATTACCAAAATACACCTAATAACCGAATATCTTGTTGGAAGTAATGCTGTCGTGTAAATCTAAGTATCATATGGTCTCTCGGAACACAAACATGAGAGAAATTTCTGTTGGCTTCTTATTCGTAGGTATTTTAAATTTTAAATTATTCGTAATCTACCTTAAAAATATACTTTAAAGACGAGTTCCTCTTCATGACCTCGTTTTTAAATTTATTTGGCTTTTGTGTTGCTATGGATTTATCTGTTAAGGGCGGCTTAACGGATGTACGCCATTTGACATACGGAGTTGTATTTTGTTAGGTTTTAAATTTGTCCATGCCTTTATTAGTAGTCCATAGAAATACCGCACCATGCAGACCCAAACCGTTCTTAATCTTATTTTTGTAGAGAGTACGTTTTCCAGATCGGACTAACATAAAAACGGAATGAATGCTTAATATAGCAATATATAAACCAATAATTTCATTATCCATTATTATTTACTGAATTAAGGATATGTCCCTCATCAAGGTTGTCTTGAAAGAACAATCTTACAGTAATACTTACGATATTAGATCCATTATTAGAAACCATTAAAGAAAAGATTAAAACAATAATAGAAGTTGCGATGCATATATTGTGAGAAATCATCCGCTAAGAAACACGTCAATAATATCCACCATCGGCTCTATCAATTTCTCCATACGCCATTGTTCCACTCGGACTGACTTCTAGATTGGTTCATTAAATCTTGAAGGGTTTGTTTTGGTTCCGACTCCTCCTCCTCCTCCTCCTCCTCCTCTTTGGCCTCTTTCGATGAAAAACACCCCATGGTTATAATGCTTTGTACTGCAAAGATAAAAACACCACAGTCAATATTGTCAAGTGTTTGTTTTCGTTTTAACAGCCGCGGAAAAAAATGATGCAAAACCTTGATTCTTGTCCAAAAAAAAGGAAAAAAACAGTGAAGAAACTATGAGTCGAGAATGGGGATGCTAGAAATCTTATAGAAAATATAATGGGTGCGCTAATCAGATATTTTAAATTTTTTACATATACAATACAATATATATGCCCGTGAATAAGGTTTTTAAATATATGAAGGTACTTTGTAGCATCTATTAGCACCCCCCAAGTTTCTCCCCTTACCCAAAACATGAGACAATGGAATTAAATCCGTTACGATAACCCTTTTTAAGAATATATTCAATACCGAGACAAATTTGTCGAAAAAAATCAGTTCTTTCGGGAAGAAGTTACACTTGTTAGACGAGCGGATAGTCGGTAGGATTTTAGCTTTTCGTCATCCTATATATATAGAGTAAATTAAGTCATGAAAATATAATTCGTAAGCATGATTTGGCTAATGATCTTGGTTAAATTAAAGCATGGCCAAAGATATGCTATTTAATAATCAACAAATTAAAGTTGAGAGTAATTTTTATAACGCATGCATAAGCTTCCAAAATTAACTTTCAAATGAAATTATAAATCGTAAACATGATTTGGCTAATGATCTAAATTAAATAAAAGCATGGCCAAAAATGTGTTATTCAATTAATTTTAATAATGCATGCATAAAATTTTAAAAATGACTTTAAAATTAACAAATAATCAAGTTTTCCTATAGATTTCAATGTTGTCATCACCATATTAATCATTTTGGGTTGCATCATGCAACTGATATTTCGATGAAAAGCAGCCCATGTTTATAAATTATAAAAAACTTATATATAATTACGCTTCTAATTACTAAAATCACAATAATAACATTGGATATTATATATCTATCGTGTCCGGGATTGTTAGTCCCAGGACTAATAGTCGTGGAACAAAACGAGGCCTAAAAGCTAGTTCGACAATAAACGCATATTGCCAAATAGTGACAATACGATTAGCAAAACAAATTAAGATTAGCTAACTATTTTATCCACCTCTACAAAATAATGTTTGATTTAGTGGGAGTCAAAAGCTGTCACAAGCATGTCGTTAATTTAAAAAATTGTCACAAATATGTCGCAAATTGACTAAATTGTCACAAATCCGTCACAAAAACCGTCGCTAATAAGCTCGTAGTAAAAAATACCGTCACTAATCCCGTCGCTATTTGGTTATTTTTTTGTAGTGCTAGTTCATTCCCTTGCCGGAAAAATTATATACTAAAATATTAATTAGGCCCGTGTTTGTTTTGCTAGAAAAATTGAAGTTGGAATAGTATTAATATTTTTACTTTTACTGAAAAAACTTTTTAATATATTGCTACAATTTTAATATATAATTAAAAATTAAAAATTACTGAGGAAAAATTGAGCGATTTATTGCTGTAGATGGACCAAAAGGTGGTGGACCAAATAAATATAAGGTCAAAATAGGTACAAATAGAATATCCAAAATTAGGGGCGGAGGGAGGCAGATTGGACGAATTAATCTTAATACTAACTCGACCCGTAAAATAAATGACGGAAATGATTAAGTTGGAGTGATAAAATTTAAATGTGAACACAACTCAATTTGTTACAATTAAAACTCCAATCCAATCCAACCCAACCGCAAAATAAATTGCGGGTTGGGGCGGGTTGGTTTGAGATTGATTCTTAAATTTTTATTTTGGTCATTTATTTTTCATAGTTTGCATAATTAATCTAAAATTTAAAATAAATTGAACTTTTTAAAAAGAAATATAAATTAAAATCAATCAAAATATGTTTATAATATTCGCGAACAAATAATAAAACTAAAATATAACACGAATGAAAAGTTGGTATATTGAAATACAAACAATGTATACATAAATATACATATATATATATATATATATATATATATATATTACGAGTTGAAACGAGTTAGGACGAATTAACCCGATGTTTAAAAACTTCAACCCTAACCCAACCCGCAAAATATATAGCGGATTGGGCCGAGGCAGATTGATTTTTTTTGACACTCAACCTACCTCAATACGTACAGTGTGCGGGTTGGGTTTGCGTATTTTTTTGCCACCTCTATCCAAAACTAGGGTTGGGCGTAAAACCGGAAAAACCGAACCGGACCGATAACAGAAACCGAAAAACCGACAAATTTTGGGGTTGGTTTCGATTTTTAATAAAACCGAACCGAAAAAGACCGAAACCGAAAAAGAGCGAAATTGAAAAGACCGAAGAAGACCGAAAAATAACCGAAACTGAACCGAAAAAACCCGATTCGATTCGGTCTAAAAAACTAAAAGACCGAAACCGAAAAAAAACGAAACGAAAAATAAGCTTGGCAAAACCGAACCGGATTAAACCCACGCCTAACCAAAACCATATAAAGCTCATTTTTCTTTAGTAATTAAGCCCAAAACCAAAACCCAGAATTGAATGAGGCTTATTTTCTCTCTCCTTTTAGTGAGAGAGAGAGAGAAAGGGATTGAATTTTTTGAGGGTGGTTACTTTTTCCCTATAAGCCAATGATTTCATTTTCTATTTTGTTAACAACCCTTTTGTGTGTGTGTGTGTTTGTTTGTTTGTTTTGTTTTGTTTTGTTTGTGGCTTTTAAGCAAATAAGCTGGATTTTTTTAGGCTGAGAAAAAAGTTGGGTGGATAATTTAGATTTTAAGCCAAAAAAAAATGGGCTTGAAAAAACATCCAACCCAACAAAATTACTATCATTATTATTATCATTATTATTTTAGGCCTTGTTTGGCTGCAGCTTTTAGCAAATAAGCCAGCTTATTTGAAACTCTTGAGAGCTATATTCATGCAAACAGAGAAAACAATGATAATAATAATAAAAAATAATAATAATGATGATTATAAGGGTAGTTATCAATAACATCCCTGAAGTTTGATGTATTATCAAATGAGGCTGTGATGAACAAATATCTGGGTTTATATCCGAGGGTTTGAGAAATTGACGCGATTGAGGGCGGGGCAACTCGGAGGGTCTGTTTGGCAACTGTTGTTGCAGCTCTTGATTGTGTTATTTTATAATCTCAGCTCTTGGGTTGCTGCTACTGATCTGAGCCTTTATTTATCTATTTAATTATGTATTAGTAATGAACATTATTACTTATTATCATTTTTAGGTGAAATTATGGGTGTTTGCTAGCAATACATATGAGGAATATGGGCATGTTTGGCATCCCTTTTTTTTGTTAGCCTTTTGATTTTTAAAGGCCTCGTACGTTTGGTATCATTGCTTTTTTTAGCTTTTAAAAATCTCGATTTTTGAGTAATATAACTAGAAAATCTAAAAACAAAAAACCCACATATTTTAGAGATTTTGCTAGATTTCTCGCTACCATTTTAAGAATTTAAATAAATATTTATGTTATCTCAACTAAAATTTTATTCGTGTTACACTGTTACTTATCGTTTAAATATGATATTTTGAAAATTTATCAAAAAGACGTCTTATAAAGTTATTTTGATTGAAAAATCAAAAGATTATTAGATAATGTCAAAAATCAATATGTTAAAAGTTAGTTTTTTAAAAATTTTGTGAAACACTGTATATATATTTTGAAAATCAAGTTTTTTTCTACTAGTTTATGAAAGTAGTTTTTTGACTGAAGAAACTGATATCAAACGGATCCTAAGATATTGTACAAAAAAATGAAAATATTAGGAATAAGATTGGGGAAATTCTAATTTGGTGTCTGTTGGAATCAATTTGGGAATTAAAGAGATGTTTGTTTTGGTAATTTCCCAGCTTTAAATCTTGACAAATCAATTATCACATGAATTTACATGAATTTTTAAAATGGTGAAATCAACTTATTATGATGTTAAACCGTAACTTTAAGCAGGTCAACCTTCTTAATATAACAGATAAACTCAAAATGTAACGTTCTGTCAACAATGTTGGAGTTAATCCAGTAAATTTTAGAAAATCTTGGACTGTTAAAAGTCTTAATTGAAACTATGGGTACCAACACAAATTAGAAAAAAGAACACTAATATTCATTTTTATGACAAAAATACCCTCACTCTTTTTTTTTTAAACAATTATAAACGCATACTAAATAAATGTAACCTGTAAAAGCATGTGCACTGGTTAGCTTATATTTTTTCTCATATTTAACTTAATTAACATCATTTTTATATTTTTAGTATAACAGTTTAACTTTATACATTTTTCACCTTTCCTATTAAATTTATTATCATAACTGTTGTAAGATAATTGGACTCTTGGGCTTATAATATATGGGCCCAAGTGGGCTTGTAACCCTACCCCTCTATCTATATAAAGAGGGCTAGGGGTCTTGTATTTGAGATCCATTAATATTCATTCATTAATAAAGATCATACTGTTCTCCCCTCTCTCTACTTCTGTCTCCCTAAATACCTAACTAATAGTTGTATTACAACACGTTATCAGCACTGCTCTCGGAGATTGGAGTACGGATTCTGGGTTCAATAAACCTTGAGGCTTATCCGGATTTTTTTTTAGAATTTTGCTATATCGACCTTCACCAACATACCGTGCGAAAGGTACCGATTTTTTTTAAAAAAACTCAATTTATACCGTAACAGTAGTGTAACCACACGTTATATATTGCATGTAATAATGGCTGTAAATTGCATGTTATGTAATCATCTAACTGATGTTACTGGTACTACTTGTTAATAATCCATTCATACATGTAAATCTTTTTAATTGCATAAATAAAGAGAATTATGACATATGACGCGTTTACTGCTTGTTACTGGAAGCATGCTATGTTATTATAACCTCCACATAGTATTTAATACTAAACTGTATGCACACATATATGTTACTGACATGTTAGTATTCTATGAATTTATTGTTTGATGTGGTATTATAGTAGTTGTATAAATCCGCTGAACTGGATATGTTATAAACTGAAACGTATGTACTGAATTGTAATTCTATGAAAGCTGTAAAATTACTCAATGACTAAACTGAAACTTGTCTGAAATTCTGGACTGTATATGTAATAATACTATAAATAGATATATAGTTTGCTGAAATTACATGCATGGTCCTGTAGTATAATACTTATATGAAAACAGTACATATGGTTGATAAAGATACAATATTTGGTAAATATACACACACATGCATATATTTTTTTTATTAAAAGCCAAGCGAATAAAAATTGCATGTTAATTGAATTAAATTGATTTGATTTGATATGTTAGAATCTTCATGGATTGATTGATAATCTTAAATTGATTTAACTTGATATGTTAGAATATTCATGGATTGATTGATAATCTTAAATTGATTTGATTTGATATGTTAGAATCTTCATGAATTGATTAATAATCTTAAATTGATTTGATTTGATATGTTAGAATCTTCATGAATTGATTAATAATCTTAAATAGATTTGATTTGATATGTTAGAATCTTTATAGATTGATTGATAATCTTAAATTAATTTGATTATAACACCAAATCTACTGCATGATTAGATAGATTCTAAAATATATTTACTGCCTGTTTATATATGTGTGGTTAATCTAGATAGATATTCTCTATGCTGTTAATATTATTGCCATATATAAAATGCGAAAATCATATATATTCACATTTAAGTTGGAAAAATTATGAATCTTCCCCAAATAGGCTCACCTATTTGGATACGATGTCTAGGAAAGATAAAGGCGGAAGTCGTTATCCTAATGAGGTCGGTTTTTAAGAGGCATTCGTGCCCACCCCCCTCACCGTCTTTCCTGGTCGTGTTCAAATAGAGCTACCGAAAGGGGTTGACTAAATAATAATTTCCCCGAGTGTGTTTATATAGTGATGTATGTTTCGCCGAATTGGTGTTTCAGTATCGACCCGTCGTTCGATCAATGAGAACCGATTCACATGAGAAGCAAAACTAATATTTTCGAACCTGTCGTTTCGAAAAAATGTTTGTGCTTGTGCAAACCATAAACATATAAACCAGTCGTTTTATATGATAAATAATCCAGAACTCCCAACACATGTTGGATGCCATCTATGATGAGAAAAATCGCAAAACATACTTGCGAAATGATTGTTTAGACGTTGATGTTATTCCGTCACCACATGTTAGTCACCCTGATGTGTGAAAAATGTGATGCCCAATTTTTTTTTGGATGCCATCTTTTATGAGTAAAACACGAGTTTGTTGTTACCCTCATAATGAATGTTAAGGCGTTGATTTTATTCCGCCGCCACATTTGAGACGTGATGACGTCTATGGTGAACAAATGTCTGAAATTGACATATTGGAGCAATCCTTCACCAAAATACTAGCTTGGAAATTGTATTCCATAAGTAGTATCGTGAATTTATATTCACCATGTTCCTTTATCGCCCATCTGTTATTGGATAAGAAAATTAACCCGGTGAGTAGTTTTAATCCTATTGGGTCAATGGCGAATTGCTTGCCTGATATTAATGCTCTTCGTGTATATTTTTTTCCACGAATCGAGAACCGAGACAAGTGTTATTTGTCTCGAACTGTCGCGATCCCGATGAATCGCCTAGCCGAGCGAGATTTTAGACAATCGTCAAAATCGAAAACCTGTGGCTCCAAGACAGTAATTGAAAGGAACAATATGGCCCGTTGTCACAAAGCAAGAGATAATGCTCAAAGAGGCAACTCTATGCTATAAATACAAAGGTCATGCACGGTTACTCCTTAAATAGTTCAAAACTATTATAAAGGTAAAAAAACCGATGCTAATGTGGTTAAAGCTAACTGAAAGGAAACTTTTGAGACCCCCGATTTTGTGGCTCAAATGAGTTTGGGACCTTTCTTTATTGATTTTGATAAATCATTGAGCCATTTTTTCGCTCATCTGGATTATGTTTTTCCATTTGGATTATTAATTTTCCATTTGGACCATACTTTTGGATTATGGTTTGCCTGTTTACTAAATTTCTGGAAATAATTTAAAGTGTTTTGAGCAAATTCCTTTGACAAATGTGACCAAACTTTAAATTATGAAATTTTAGGCAATACTTGTGGTGTAGTTGGTTTTTTGGAAATAGTGGGTAACCGTGTACCACATAATTTCACCAACTACTTGCCTAAAAGAGTACTCAGTGACAACGATTCTGGACCTGTCGTTCCAATCGAAATCTTTGGTAAAACCAAATTGATTTGTCAAATATGAGGTCTTATACTCATATAGGTCCTGCCGTACCTTGTTGAGTTATAAAATATTCGAGAAAACCAGCGTTATCTGGTAATAGCTCATGAAAGAATTAAAATTTCTTTACATAGTCTCCATTCAATACGACCAAAAGCGTATTTTAGAGGAGTTGAAATGTCTTTCAAGTGGTTGCTACCACATTCTTTAAAGCATTTAAAGTTACCTTATCATTTCGCCCGTCGTCGAATGATAAATGATTTAGATGCTAAGACATGATTGTCTGTACTATCATTCGCCTGTCGTCGATTGATAAGAGCATTTTGATATTGTGGCATTGACCGGATGAGATATTCCCGGGTCAAAAGACGATAGTTGATTTATAATCGCATCGCATTTGGATTCTCTTTGAGGATATATTTCGTGATTAATCCGAAATTAATGCCACCAATGCTCACTTTGAAAGACTAGTATGTGTAAAGATCACGAAATGAACTCGTAGAATTCTTGTAAAGAATTGAAGAAGTTATTGTGGACTTATCCAACCATAAGACGGACCATAAATATAAATGGTTATGGTTGATACATCGACAATAAGGTCACATGATTATTGTTGTCCACATAAATGCAGCACTTTCCAAACTTTTAGCCCTATCATTAAGGTGATGGCTCATGATCCGGATTATCCTGAAAAGTCTAGTCGACTTGATAATTCCGAAGAGTAATTATCGAAATTTCAATTTGAATTACTTGAGTTTGGAAATTGAAATTGAAATTGAACATCCTGTCGATTATGTTCAGACCCAAATGGACTCACGGAAAGTTTGATGATGCGACTGCAAATGATTGCACGCATTTCTTGGTCTTGCACACCAAGATTTATATTTCCGTGTGGGGTTATGCTATTTTGCTGCATTGGTCCGTTATGAGGCCCATATACACTCAAACACCATATGCGTACCAGTTGGTTACTGGTTATGAGCCAGAAGTCTCATATTAACGCGTGTTTAGAGTGATTAATTAATATTTTGATTGAGCCGCTCTAGCGTTCAAAATATGGACCTCTGAAGGGGACATAAGTCGATTATGAATCTCCTGCCTATCATTTGATAGAGTAACCTTGACAAGCGATCTCTTTACCGCATGATATGCGAAAGTGACATCGCTAAGACTGTTCTCCCCGTCGTTAGGGGGAGATTTGCACGTTACCGTTGATAAGGAACGACGTGAAGTAACGTGGCATAACCCACTCAGTCTTAGCTTGATCCCTAAAACTGCACTTAGTGATAAGTAAGTGCATAGACTCCCTCGAGTCTAACTAAATGCCAGACGCATTTAATGACTTTATGAGATGTCACGAGATCATTTATACCTGCTGTAAAATGCTTGCAAGGATAGACGTCTCTGTCGGACGCCGTGTTCCTCTCGTAACACGTTGCTTTGGCCGAACCAGCCAAGCAAAGGACGCTGCCATCGGCCGTCAGTCTGTCGTCCTTCCCAAGATATGAGGAAGTTGACCGGTTCTTAATTCGTTCAGCCCCAGAGGTGGTGAACTGAAACTCATTTGTCACACGAGATTATAAAGGATCAAGGAGATGTGTGATTTCCTCCTCATCCTAAGAATCTTGAAATATTTGTCGATCATGATATCTTAGACGATATTGAAGCGAAACGAGACTGTCATTGATTACTTGTTCATATATTCGGTGACGACTGATAATATGAGCAAATTATGACAGAGAACCATGTACCGTTGCCTGAAGTCAACGTAAAATAGACTAGACTAATGGAAACTTGAAATCCAAGTGGACTCCTTATCGAAAGTGTATTCGGACCTGTAGATCCAACACCACCAATGTTAAACGAGTTCGTTTATTTGGTTATTCGTAAGGAAAAGTGATGAGAATAATGAGATTGTAGAATGCTCGCCTAGTAGCGCAATGCTTCTCTCACACATTGGAATTGATTGCGAGATGGTTGATTTCCTCGTAATGGACGTTATAACGGTCCCCTACTTTATCAGTTTAGTAGTTTCCGAAAAACTGATTATGCAGCATGCGATTGTGGTCACGGTTTTATCTCTATGGGGATTTAGACAGAGATATAGATGAAGGTCCCCGTGTGACTTCATGTGCTTGAATCAAGTAGTTCCTGACCACGGAACACGATCTCAATTGACTGAGACGTTCACTATATGGATTAATATAATCCGAGCGGATGTGGTATACCGCCTAAGTGAGTACTTGATCAGCTTGGGATACTTGAACAAGTATTAAGCCTTTGTGTGTTTTATTACGCGATCCATTTTTGGATTTGCCTTCGAGATGAAGGATCTTGGGAAGAAATGGTAGTGACTCGGCCTGATGATCGAGTCCCGTAAAGATTGAATCTAAGTCCATGATTCAGACTACACCCAGAAGGTGTTATGACGCTAAGTCGTCAGATTCTCCCATGATCGTTCGATCACTAGACATTGATATAGACCCAGTCCGTTCCTGATGTGACGATGAAGAGATATTGAACCATGATGTTCATATCTAAGTACAATAAGCGCATCATTGTACTTGGTCTAATGTGCTAGGATGAACATCTCGTATGTTGTGAATGGTATAGCTCGACACAACATTGCGCTATCACGCTGCCATCGAAATGGCACTAAAGACACATTCCCTTACCTTATGGTAATTTTGGAAGTGGGCTAGTTTATCCCATTTGCGTCATCGAGTGTACCTACCCCCTTCGGTACTCGAATTAACGCAACCCTTTTTTCGGTTATACCGATGCCGGTTACTTATCAGACCCGCATAAGGGATATTCCTAACATGGTCTGTCTTTGCCATTAGGAATAAGGCGATATCTTGGAGGTCTTGGAATGACTCCAAACGAATCACTCTGATCTACTCGTGCTCTATGAGACGACTAGAGAGTGTATATGGCTTCGAGCTCGTATTAGCCATATTTGAATTACATATGCTCTGTCTCACGATTCAGATAAAACACTTGTCATAGAAGACAACTTGTTGTTATCGATCAAGAGAGACATGACTACATTATGCTATTTAGCATTTATCGTCGAAATAAATCTTCACATATGAAGTTTAAGAGCATCCTGTCGAATGCTCGTTCTATTCCATGTTAGATTTTATTGCATCCAGCCGTGTGCAAGTAAATGAAGCATCCAGTCGAATGCTCGTACTCTTTCTTGAAATATGAAATTCTCGCACCCTGTCGTGTGCAAGTGAGAGGGAGCATCCAGGTGAATGCTTATTACACTAATTACTACTTAGTCGAAATCCTCGCACCCTGTCGTGTGCAAGTGAGGGGGAGCATCCAGTCGCATGCTCGTGTACTCTTTTTGTCCTTAGACCAAGGTTTTTTCCCACTGGGTTTTCTTTGGCAAGATTTTTAGCGAGACACGTTCCCATTATATCTCACTTAAGATTGCCGAAATTAGGGGGAGTATCCTGTTGTATACTTCTTACCATTGTGTACTCTTTTGTCCTTTGACTAGAAGTTTTTCCCACTGGGTTTACTCTGGCAATGTTTTGATGAGGCACCTGTTTTGTGGTTGATCCCTACTACTACCATTGTTGCACTCTTTTTCCTTCGATCAGAGATTTTCCCATTGGGTTTGCTCTGGAAAGGTTTTGATGAGGCACACTGTTTTTGTGGTTAGTTACTTACATGATATTTCGGCCTATATCATTCGGCTACACTGGGTTTTCCGGCCCTAAGGTTTTTATGTGTTTAGCACTGCGAATGAACTCGACTCAGATCGACTGCATGAAGACGAAGAATTCAAGACGTCCAAAGGGGGAGTGTTGTAAGATAATTGGACTCTTGGGCTTATAATATATGGGCCCAAGTGGGCTTGTAACCCTACCCCTCTATCTATATAAAGAGGGCTAGGGGTCTTGTATTTGAGATCCATTAATATTCATTCATTAATAAAGATCATACTGTTCTCCCCTCTCTCTACTTCTGTCTCCCTAAATACCTAACTAATAGTTGTATTACAACAATAACTAAATATTATTATATTTTAATATACTTCTATCAATTTTTTTCAACCCAAATTAATTTACTAGAACAATCATATTAAATAACTTACAAGTTTTCTCGTATTTAAAATAAAAAGTATATTTTTACAACTTATAAGTAAACGTTTTGGTTTATATAAATTATCAGCTTTTTTTTATCAATTTCTCTATCAAAATTATACAACTCATCTTTTTGTTATTTTATTAATTTATATGTGAAAAAATATAAATAAATGAGAGAGAATAAGAGAAAAGTAAGAGAGAAAAATTATTATTTTAATTATAAGGAAACATTTTGATCCTTGTATTTTAGGGATATTTGAGTTCATGTAAATTTAAGTTAATGGATAGGAAAACTGATGCGTATACAATTTTACAACAATCTACTCGTATTTAAGGTAAATGAGTCATATAAGCAAACTGATGCACTTGCTCTAAGGCATGAAAGTATGTACAAAATCCTCTAAATAGTGACAAAAATACCCTCACCATCTTTTAAAAAATCAATAATTTTGGGGTTGTCGTAAAATAAAAAAATATGTCGGGAGATTCGGGGTAAAACTATCCCGACCCTACGGAATCTCAAAAAAGTCGGGTTGGGGTCGGAATTTTTTCTTCACTTCGAAAAGTTACTGGGTCGGGATACGAGTTTAGTGATTACGGATCGAGTCCCGACCCTAAGTCACCCCTACTATAAAGTATAAACACATACCACATGACAAAATGAGAAATGCTAAATAGATACCCTACGTATCAACTTTTAGCAATTTAGGACTCACTTTAATGGTTTATATTCAATCAACACTTGTTTGTGACCGGCTTACCGTTCTATTATTTTTTGCAAAAACATTGTTTAATATCCTACTATGTTGTTACCCAACTTACGGTACAAATGACCAAACTGTTACAAATATTTATCACCGTTTACCAAATCGCTACCAATCTATAATGATTCATTGGATATGAGTGTCTTGATTGCATGTTACGCACAAAGATTGGATACCAATTTAAAAAAAAACAGATAAATTGGGTGTCAATTTAACATTTTTTCAAAACAAAACTATCAAATAATAATAAAAAAGAAAACAAAGGTGGACTATAAATAAACCCATTATGCAACAATTTAGGGTTCATAAAATCTCATTAGTTTAAGTATGAGGCTGAGAAATTGGGAGAATTTTTAAGGGCGGTTAATCCCATTTTCTGATAAAAATAGCCAATGATTAATTAAACTTAGTTTAAAATTAACAACCCTTTTTAATTTATATACATACACACACACATAAATATATAATCTCTGAATATTATTCGGATTTTAGACGATCTCATTCTCTCTCTCTCTATATATCTCTCTCTCTATATATATATGCATGTATCGAAATGTGGCGGTGATGATATATTCTGATAATAATCAGGCGTAACGGGGAATAAAATGGCGGGGTAGATCGGTGAATCTATGATTTATATAAATATTTTGTATTTTTCATGGTTCATTTGGTTCTGCAGCTATTAGAATTCTTTCGTTCGCCTGAGAAAATACGAATCTGAGCCCTTTTTTTTTATTTTATTTTTTTCTTAATTTTTTTTTCCATTTTTTTTATTACTGTTTTTGAGTTTTTTGTAGTCTCTTTTCATAAAGATGTAAAAAAAGCTCGGTTAAAGCTTAAGAAAAGCTTTAAAAGCTTGTGTTTTTTGCGCTTTTAGTGTAGCTAGTGCTAAAATGATTTAGTAAATTTTCGGTTTTAAAAACACCGATTTTGTATCGGTTTTGAGTTTTGCTTGTGCTTTTTGTGTTTTTTGGGTAGAGATTCTAATTTGTGATTTGTTAATTTAATTTGTAGCTCTTTGATTTGGTCTAGAGGACAGTTTTAAAAAACGTGTTTCGTAGCAAAAAAGCTCGGTAAAAGCTCGATTTAAAGTTTTAAAAAAGCTTACAAATCTTGCTTTTTAAGCCTGCTAAAAGCTTGTGCTTTTGGTGTAGCTCTTGCTAAAACACTAAGATTTCGCCTTTTGAAACACTGGTTATTAGCAACTTGTGCATCGACTTTGTGAAAAAAAGGGAAGAAACTATTACTACTATTTAGTAACTTGATTGGTGATGAAATGATGATTATCGTTTTGGAGAAACGACTGCTAAAATTTGTCATTTTAGGTAGTTAAATGTTGACAAAAATCCGGGACGTCTAATGTCCTGGATTATAAATTGGTAAAACTGAATTTTCGAAAATGAAAAATAGACTCTTAAAATACATACAACGACGACAGGATCTTAAACTGAATTAAATCAATTTATGTTGTAACCATTAAAGGAATTCAGTCAAGTACCTCAGTGATAAAATTAATAGAATTGTCAAATATGAAAGTAGACGCAACAGCAGTTCTACTTATAAGTGACTTAATAATTGACATTCACCGGCGTAATTGACATTCACCGGCGTTATTCAAAGCCTTAAGTAAGCTACGACTTAGTCGTCTAATAAACTATGAAAACACAGAATCAGATATACAAAACAACTTTTAGAATTGATATATTATTCGGACTCCCCTCCTCTTGATTGCCTCATAGAACTTGTTATGCTCTTACAAGTTGCTGATTCGATACGTGAAAATATTGAGCTTATATAAGCCAAATCTACAATGCTCATAGAAAATAAGTACTTATTAGACCAACTCTGAAGTCATCTTTTATAAAAAGAATCGAGGTTTCTCAAGAATTATCAGGATCGCGTCGCTCCTGGCCTCATGTAGCAAATATACGTACTAAAAATGGTAATTGGCAAAAAGCTGAAAAACACGATTTCTAGTTATACTAGTATTTGGTTTAAATGCTGATAAATTTGGTATTACATGGATCTGAAACACTAAAATAGCATAATTTATCAATTCAGTTAATGCTATATTATATCTATCTGTAAATGGATTTGAAACAACTTGATGGTTTAACAGTTTTACAAGAGAGCATTTCTTCACAGTACAGCTAGTAAAATTAAAAAGCTTTTTCTTCTTTCCTCTCCCTTTCACTGATTATGATACGAATAACTCGGTGCTGGTCCGGTATCTCGGAATACCTAAATCTCGAATTTTTTTTTTTTCGATAAATACAAATCAAAATAAAAACAAAATTAAATTATAACAAAAAGTTTCGAACTAATGATCTCCTATGTAAATTAGCAAACTATTTTACCATTTGAGCTATTGCAACACATTATAAACATATTGATGTTTACTATTTTTATTTTAACTAACAAGTATACTAAAAATATAGTCAGATATTTTTCGTAATTTTTTTTCCCGAATTAATTAGCCAAAACCCAAGCCTTAATCGGCCCCAATAGATTTAGCATCATGATTATTGTAGGATAGTTATTTCAATATATTGATTATCAAAAAACTTATCTATTTTATAAAATTCATGCACTCTTCAATTGATAAAATTTTAATCAATTGGCATTTGTATAGGAACCAAAATAAGTGCTTCGTGAACTTATTTGGAGTTACAATTTAGATATATACTAATAAAACTGAATAGAGTAAAATTATTACATATGAGTTTGAGATAAGCAGAAAACAAACTGCGCCGCTAGTCCTTTTTGAATAGCAAATCATAACCTTCTAAATACATATTCAGCCGAATCTGCATTGAACACATTTATGTTTATAACTTTCTGCACTCTTCCTGAGTAACATATTCCGTTACAATTTAAACATGACCGTATCCTATTAATTTAGTTAATGAACATGCACATATGAAACCAGGTAACAAGTCCAATGGTTGCCACCCAAACATTATTAAATAAAGCCTAAAAATAAAGAATAGAGATGCAAATATATAGTGACACATAAATATAATAATTGACCATTAAAAAATACACGGGATCAAAATGCAGAGTTGACTACAAAAATGACATCTTTGTTAAGATTTATTATCATTTGCTGATCCCAAACGCGTTGAATAAATATTCATGAATTTAAAGTTGCCTATGCACATCAATATACAGCTGTGAGACAAACTTTGTAAATTGATATATTTATGCAAATATGGCCCATATATTTATGTAAATTGATAGAACTACATTTGTTTTTAAACTTTGTTGACCAGAATTTACAAAAGACAGTTTTTCCTGACTTGGGTTTGTGCTAAGTGTTAATCTTTTCATTTCTTGATTAATTTGGAAGGAAGATCAGATTGTGAAAAAGGGGATCAGTTTTTTTGTTTTGTTTTGTTTTGTTTTGTTTTGTTTATCCAAGTATGGAAAATTCAAGAGAAATTAGAGTGGGGAAAAGAATGCATGAAGAAAGCTCAGAGGATCAAGATGGCGATTTATCTCATTTAAAGAAGCAGAAATTACCAGGCTTGACTAGGTTCTTACTTTATTACACAAACCTTTAATTTTTCGTTTTGATGTTTTTTTAGTTACATATATTTTCCTCAGATTCTTGTTTCTGTCATGCTTACATTCACGAATTAAAGTAATCGCTTTTGATGCAACAACATGTGTTGATATTAGGCGAGACTTTCCTGTCGAAATGATCTACTGTTTGATTGTAGCTTTAAGCTGAGCACTTCTGATTTAACTTCACTTTTTGTAGCTATTATGCATTTGGCTGTTCAAAATAAACTAAAACTGTAACTGGATTATGGTGAGTGGGTTGATTTGGCACCAAAATGAACAGAAACCAGTTGTCTAGCTATAACCATCTTTGATTTTACTCTTATATACAAGAATTTAGCGACAGCTAAATTTTATTGAAGGTTTTTCTGTGAAAATGTTTAAAGGAAAACGCGTTATAATTTCTGTTATTTAATCCTGTGACAGTGTGATTGTCGAAGCTTTGAAGATGGATAGTTTGCAAAGACTTTGCTCTTCTTTAGAGCCACTTCTTCGCAGAATTGTAAGCAACATAAGATATATTATGCGTATTTTGGTTTACTGTTTGCTTTGTTCAAATGACAACCTGTTTCTGGGAATTTCTCTAAAAAATTATGTTAAAGTTATTTACGACACGGCTGGTAAAAACTTAAGTTACTCTTTTATTAGCTTTTTGGCAATGGATAGTATCAAAAAATTCAGTGAAGTTGATACCGGTGGATAATTCAGTGAAGTTGATACCGGTGGATTAAAAGTAAGGTTTATTGGTCGACAAAAAGTTGTACTTCAGAGATTTCGGCTTGACTATCTGGTTTAAAGCTATGGCTAACTGAGAATTCGATACAAATCTGACAAAAAAGATTTTGGCTGATTCAATAATGCTAAATCTGTGTACATATTATATTAGATCTAGCGTTATCAGTTTAGGGTCAAAACTCATCTGGTAGATTTTACTAAAATCGTCCCAATAAATATTTGCCATTAACCTCTTAAGTACAAAATAATGATGTATGCTCAATAACCAACTAAAAATTCCTTTTTCGTTATA
This sequence comes from Primula vulgaris, assembly GCA_963920805.1. Lineage (NCBI taxonomy): Eukaryota > Viridiplantae > Streptophyta > Magnoliopsida > Ericales > Primulaceae > Primula > Primula vulgaris. Next base: position 2,093,137 of record OY987219.1, read on the forward strand.
AGCTTATTTAACAGTAGAAGATAGCGTAATTCTTAATAATCCATTAAGGGCAAGCTGTTTTTTTGGCTAAGAAAAGCTAGGATTTCCTTCTTAAAGCTCGTAAAACCAGAAAAACCCGGCTTTTAAGCTACTCAACCAAATGTAGTCCAGATTATAAGAAGAAGAAGAAAAAAATCTGAGCTTAAAAGCTGTAACCAGATAAGGCCTAGATCCTCATTCATTAACTACATTTTTCTTAAACTTGCTTACTAGGCAACAATTATGAATGGACCATATAACTCATGTTTATATATGTCCATGTTGAACATAATAGGTCAGCGAAGAAGTAGATCGTGCTTTAACAAAATTTGGCCATGCTGAACTGGCGAACAAGCCCTCACCACCGTTAATACAAGGTCCAAAGGGAAAGAATTTGCAGCTCCGTTTCGAAACAAAAACTCCTCCTCATCTGTTCACAGGCGCAAAAATTGAAGGAGCAAAAGGAGAACCTCTAAGCATCATCCTTATAGATACAAACACCAATAGTATAATCCAAGTAGGACCCGAATCATCGGCTAAACTAAACGTTGTTGTTCTTGAAGGTGATTTTAATGAAGAAGATAATGATGATTGGACTAGAGAGATGTTCGAAATCCATGAAGTGAGGGAAAGACAAGGAAAAAGACCGCTCTTGACAGGGGATTTGGTGGCTAGTCTAAAAGAAGGGGTGGTGAGTTTAGGGGATATGAGTTTTACGGATAATTCAAGTTGGATAAGGAGTAGAAAGTTTAGGCTTGGCGTGAAAATGGTTAGCGGATATTGTGAGGGGGTACGTGTTCGCGAGGCTAAATCGGAGGCTTTTGCTGTAAAGGATCACAGAGGAGAATGTAAGTTTTTATTAGTTATGTAAATACTATGTAGTATATGTGTATGTAAGTGTGCACGAGTAAATGCGGAAAGAGTATCTTCGAGTGGAGTACATGTTTGCTAGATTTTTGCTGTTGCAGATCACAAACAAGAATGAGTTTCATTATATGTACGAATATATATATATGTAAATGTTCGCTTGTGCGACTAAGTCTGAGAGAAGACTGGCCTGAAATAGGTGAAGTAAAAGTTAATCACTTTAGTTCTTACTTGCTTGAATCTTTTTAAGCTCGGTTATTTATTTATTTTGTTTAAAAGCTGTAGTATATTTGGTTGGCAAGCATAAAAGCTGAACTTTTTGGGTTTTGGCCTTAAAAGCTTGAAAGTGTAAGTTGGATTAACCCTTTTTCTTTCCCAACCTACAAATTTTCACCTTCTTTGCTTACAAGCTGCAGTCGAACAATTTTCTGAAGTTCATGAAAAAACTGCGTTCATCCAGCTTTTGGCTTTTTAAAGCCAAAAAACTTGAAAGGCTTTGGTGCTAAGCTGATGAACCAAATGCAGTCCAGCTTTTAAGAAAAAAATGTTGAGTTCAAAAGCTTCACCATAGTGCAATCTTACTAGTTTTCGTTTTTATTTGTGCTCTTCGAGTTGCAATCAGTCCTCAGCCTAACAAAGTGTTATGTTTGCAGTGTACAAGAAACATTATCCACCTGTTTTAAATGACGAAGTTTGGCGATTGGATCGTATAGCAAAAGATGGAGCTTTGCACAAAAAGCTATTAACCTCAGAAATAATAACAGTAGAAGATTTCCTTAGAATTCTTGTTAGAGACCCACAACGACTACGTAGTGTACGAGCTTTGTTTTTTTCCTTTTACAATATACTTTCTACTAACCACGACAATTAAAATATTTTTTATAATTTTTTACTTCATATTCAGATTCTTGGAAGTGGCATGTCAAACAGGATGTGGGACAACACGGTGGAGCACGCGAAAACATGTGTTTTGGGTGGAAAGTTGTATGTGTATTATGAGAATGGAGCGAATAACATGGGTGCGGTTTTTGATGATATATACGAGCTTAGGGGTCTCATCAACAATGGTCAATTCTTCCCTTTGGAGTCCCTTGCACAAAATCAAAAGGTTCGTGAATATATTATAAGTAAAATAGGTAATGACACATTATGGCATAGTGTATTAGTCTTGATCTTTTAAGAGCAATGCTTTTAACAGAAATTATTCAGGTTGTAGTGATCTCACACTTCACATTTGAACTTTCCTCAAAATTCTGAGTTTGATATTTGAAAAATCTACGTGAAGCCAATCTGTGTATTGATCTCTGAAAATTATGTATTTTTTTTGAAATCATGAATATATGTTTCGTTAGCGAGAAGGAGCTTAGTATTCTATCCTCTCTACAGATTTCAATGGATTCTCTTATGAAGAGAGCTTATGAGAATTGGGACAAAGTTATCGAATACGATAGCAAAATCCTCAACTCTCTATCTATCCAAAAGAACGAAACAAGTACCCAAACTGCTATTATATCAAATCACAACCAACACTACATCTCCAAACCAGACCCTCAATGGAAAACCGAGAACAATCCCCTTCCCAACTCCCAACAAACTGAATTTCCATTTATTACCTCAATAAACGATATTCTAGCCACCCCCACATCCAATTCCGTATCCTGTTTTGGTAGTTCACCTTATTTTCAAGAGGAATTTTCGGAGGATATTAGGGTGAGGAGTTTGGAGATGTTGGAGGGACCGGATATGCAGAACTTGTTGAAATCTTTTAGCATGGGTACATTCGAGAGCGTTGACGAAAACTGTTATACGTATGATATACCATATGAGGATAAGTTTTACCGTGGATGTGGATCCGAACGTGGTCGCAGATCGGGTAGAGCTGTTGTTGGGTGGATCAAGTTAAAAGCTGCTTTGAGGTGGGGAATTTTCGTAAGGAAAAGAGCCGCTGAACGACGAGCTCAGCTTGTTCAACTGGACTAGATTTTCTTACTAAAGTTTGTCATTCTGCCAACAAAATGGAAGTATATTTATGTACTCGGGTGTAGTGCGTGTGTGTAGTTAAGTCGTGGATATCGATTAGGCCATTTCGGTGTTGATCGAAACTATAGTAGAAACTACAAATGTTGGATTTCAGTTTTCAGTGCACCAAAGTATGACACAAATATGTATTTTGAGTTTATAAATTAATGTTGGACGATACAGAAATTTGACTATAATCAACTCTTTCTAATAGATTACTTATTAGAAAGAGTTGATTATAGTGATCAATATTGTTGTACTTATGATTATTAATGTATACTTGAAATGTTTTAGTTCTACAAAGACCATAATTGAAGGACTTGAGTATAAAGTAGTATATAAACATTTTGCAATTTTAAACATTCTTTCATACCACATTGCCCTCACTTCAAAATATTTTTCAATATATATAATTTGAAATAACAAATAATTATTGTTTTTAAGATTCCGAAAAAATAATTAACTGCTTATTCAATCAATTGTTTTTTCGGTATCTTAGAGGTTTTACACTTCACGTTTCCTTCTCAAATTATAAATAAATTGTTGGTGTTTTATATTTTACGTTTCATTTTCGGTTCTCACACGCTGCTGTCATGCTCCAAATTGCTTTGCGCTTCCTATTCAGTTTATAATTTGTTGGTTTTTTACATTTTACGTTTCATTTTCGCTTCTCATTTCAGTTTCAATTCCTGACAATCGACTTCGTGTTAGGTCACTCGCTACTGCACGTGCTTCAAATGTCAAGTCTTTCTTTTTTCCCACCTCGATCTCACTTATACTATTACGAGTACTGGTTTATAATTTATGTTTTGATCAACTATTTGTTCCAATTTTATTTTAACTTAGTTATTTCTAGCTCATGAACATTTGGCAGTTCCATTTTGATCGAGTTATATGTGCAGTGATCGATGTTGAAATGTTACTGTTGTTTACCGCTTTTATTCAACATGAAGAATCTTTTTTCTTGTTTTACATTTACATTTCCTCAATTACCTATCGATTATAACTTGCAAGATACTCCCCGATAAATTTTCTCGGTCCAGAAAAATATACCGCAACTTTTTAACACATATGATCCAAATTTAACCACAATCCCGATTAGCGAACAAAGTTCTAATTACTGTTGCGTGTATTCTTTAGAGACATGATGTTTCTTCTTATTGAGAATTTTATATTTCTTTGACACTTGTAAATAATTAAAATTAGTGACTTTCTATTGTCTTATTACAAAAATCGCATAATAAGAGATTGTTTTCCACCGTAAACGAGTCATAAGTTCCATTGATTATTACATATTTTAAAAATAGACTCCTAAGAAGTTCATTAGTTTTATTTCATCGTCACTTAGCTAGCTTCCCTTTTAATTGTGTATGGTTATAGTAAAGTTATGCCGGTCAGCGTCTCATTTTTCGCAAATACATTTATTTTTTAATTGCGCAATTTTATTTTTCTTTTCAAACAATTTTTTTATGGCAATAAGGGGTATGTTAATTATTTCTGATTTTCAACACAATTTGTGTTGTATATAAGATAATCTCACATAATTTTATACAAGTTGTTATAACATAAGCATCTGACATTGCTCTCAAATTGTGAAAAACAAAAATCGTGCCCCACTAAAATAAAATTTCTGGATCCGCTCCTGCATATATACGCTACAACCTTTGATAACGATTCAGCAACTTACAAGTACAATCACATTAACAAACTTCTCAAATCGAAGATACTAATCATGTGGCCAACCGATCAATTTTGTACAGTTTTGTTCCATCAACAACGTCGGGAGAATATAGTATCATATGGAAGGAAATAGAAATTGCGAATTAGCATAAGCACACACCCGAGCAGAGCAATGAAGCAACTTCCCTATGTGATATATTTCAAAAACCGTAAACTCGTATATGCCTTATAAAGTCGTCTAATGGGTATGTAATAGTTAGTATCAACTCGTATAACTTACATTTGAGACCCGGTCGATGTGGGATAATATCCAACACCACCTCACTTGTGGATCGAGACAAACGAATGTTATGTGGGTAAGCAAATGTTGTTGTTGGGTGGATCAAGTTAAAAGCTGCTTTGAGGTGGGGAATTTTCGTAAGGAAAAGAGCTGCTAAACGACGAGCTCAGCTTGTTCAACCGGACTAGATTTTTCAAATATTTTTTCTCATTTTGTCAACAAAAAAAATGAAAGTATGCTTATGTACTCGGGTGTAGTGCGTGTGTGTAGTTAAGTTGTGACTGTCGATTTGGCCCTTTTGACGTTTATCGAAACTCTAGCAGAAACTACAAATGTTGGATTTCAGTTTTCATTGCACCAAAGTATGACACAAATTAATATGCATTTTGAGTTTAGAAATTAATGTTAGACTTAAGCCATATGTCTGATACAGAAATTTGAGTAATGCAAAACTTAAATCGTGTTATTGTTTAGGGTACAAGATTATGTTGTTTCTTTATATAGATGATTACACACATTTTGACTAAATTAGAAAATAAGATGATTGTTATTAAAAAAGTTGCATTCTCACACTCTTTTGGCTCCAAATAAAAGAAATTGACACATGATCTGCTGCTGAGTCAGGGCATCCGCATCTGTTTCTTTTATCATAACTCAAATTTAAAGTGAAAATATCATTAATATAATTTTACAAATTTATTTTATATTTAAACAAAATATCAGCTTCCTTAGGTTCCTCCTTATATCAATATTTTATTATATCTTCTATTCATTTTACTAGTTTTAAATTAATATTATTACACATCCTCCCATAAAAAAGATAGTAAAGTACAATAATTATTATTAATAAAATTATAAGTGAAACAAGATCTTCCTTAAATATAAGGAGTATGCAAAAATATTTTAAGGTGTCTTTAAAAATATAATGACTCTTTTTGGTATTAAATTCCTATACATAGGAAATGGATGTAGTTTAAGGTGACCGATACATATGAACATCTTGCAATTCTAAACATTATTTCATACCACATTACACTTCAAATTATTTTCAATATATATAATTGAAACAATATTTACTTAATTGTCAATCGAATATCAAGCATACTAACATACAATTATGATAGTCAGTAATGATTTTAGATCGACTTTTACGTCCGATAACAAAAATGCTAACACGAGACTAGGTCTATCTTTCGAAAACCACGTTTTTCAGCTCACGTTTTCTATTGTCATGTGTAAAATATTGTTTTAAAAAAATATTTGTGTTTTACAATTTCTTTTCGCTTCCCGCTTCGGCTTCTATTCCTGACAAGTGAAATATAACTTTGCGCTACCGCATGTGCTCCAAATGTTAGTCTTTTAATTTTTCCACAATTTATCTCCTCACCTCTCTCTCACTAATAGTCTAATACTGCTAGGAATGGTGGTTTGCAATTTGTGTTTTGATCGACAATTGGTTCCGATTTTATGTCAACTAATTTTTTCTAGCTCATAAAATTTTGGCAGTTCCATTCAGATCCGAGTTATATGTGCAATAATGTTGAGAAGTACTGTTGTATACTCTTTTATTAAATATAAAGAATCTTTTACATTTCCTCAATTACCTATCAATTCTTAATTTGCAATATACTACTCGAGAAATATTCTTGCTTCAAAGAAACATAAAAGCAACTTTGAGAGGGCTTCAACACCAAATGATCCAAATTTAACTACATAATAATTGAACAATAAAGTTCTAATTATTGTTGCGTGTATTCCACAGAAACAGGTTTCTTCTTCATCGAGAAATTTACTCATATATACGCTGCAACCTTGAACACGATTCAGCAACTTTCACGTAAAAGCACATTAACAAACTTCTCATATCGAAGATACTAGTCATGGGGCCAACCTATCAATTTTCCACAGTTCTGTTCCATCAACAACATCGGGAGAATATAGTATCCTGCGGAAGAAATAGAAATTGCATATTAGCATAATCACACACACCCGAGCAATGAAGCAGCATCCCTATATGATCTATTTAAAAAACCGTAAACTCGTGCATGCCTTATGAAGTCGTCCAATGGGTATGTAATAGTTAATATCAAGACATACAATGCCGGTACTTGCTTAAGTTCCAAAAGATAAAACGTTTCCAGAAAAAATATTTACTACTTTCATCAGATATTCTCTTTTTAACTTTAAGCAGGTGCTTAATTTAATGATCAAATGACTGGTTCACTTATAATAAGCTAAGGAATTCGTCTAGCTACTAGAGCAAAATAAGGAAACAAGCTTTTATTTATTTCATGTAAACGAGCAAAGGCGTTGAAGATACTCACCTGTCATGCAGTCGTGATTGTTGTCCTTGCCAAAATTCAAAAAGTTCTGGTTTCAATCTGTATCCTCCCCAATGTTTAGGTTTCGGAATTAAACTCCTGCATAACAAATATACAATGTCAGAAATACCTTGTATCGTGCAGAAATTTCTACTTCAGAAATGGAAAGGAAATGTAAAGGGGCCGTCTTCATATAAAAGCGCAATAGGAGAAAATAACCACTCATGGACTTCCAAAACCTGTCAACTTTTAAACACCCTAGCCAACCAAAGGGATTTCTTATAGAAACACAAGTACTAAATAGAAGATATAACTTACCCGTCAGAGAATTTTGCCTCTAATTCTCGATACTCGTTGTGGAGGACGTCCCGACCAGGAATTATTGTGCTCTGATAGAATATAATAGCGTTCAGGTACAGCAAAAAAAAAAAACTTATTATGCTATAAACTATGTAGCCTGGGTATTCCTAAATAATAAACAAAGTTTCCAAGTACCGTGAACAGTTACCGACACGGTAAAGAGGCTATCTTTCTGTACGACTGGGAAATTTATAATAATAATGAAAAGAATAAATTTTAGTTTAGATATATGAAAAGGCGAATATGTTAAATTTGACTTGTTTAATGGGTATGATTATGTTTTATTTATGCATTAATGACAAAAATAAGAAAAATGATACATGCACTAATGATCATATGAATCGACAACCTATCTTTCCTCAACACATCCTTGTAAGCACTAGGGTGCATTTTTTCTTCTTCTTCATCTTTATAAATGGTTTTGATGGATACGTAAATTCATAAATAAAAAATCATATAATTTTTTTTTCCGTACCCCAATAGTACCCTAAATATTTCAAAAAGTTTGGTGCCACTTTACCCGTACTGTATTAGGTACTGTATCACTAAGTGTACCCATGCAACATAGGCTAAAGGATTTGTTGATAGTGAAACAACCTTTTTTTGTGATAAGTATCCTAAAACCAAACCTGCTTGCTAGCCATTGCTCCAATTTGACTTCCTCTAGGACGACTATGAAAGTACTCATCAGATTCTTCTTCAGAAACTTTTTCCACGCATCCTTCAACTCTTACCTAGAGAGAGAACACAACTTTTCAGCTTGTTGTTACCCATAAAAAAGGTTTTTCATCTTCAATCTAAAATAGATTAGGATATGAAGTATGAACATGTACTTCTTTTAAGGATATGAGCCTTTTCCTTAGAAAGAGGTTGATATCAGAAACATACATGATACAACTAATTATCAAAATCCACCTTGATTCTAAATCTTTTAATTCCAGTGAACAGGACTAATTTCAGGAGTAATAAACTTAAATCAAAGTTCACGTAAATAGAAATAACATTCAGTTTACCATCAACCGCCTAATGACAGCAAATATTACTAATCAATATACATGAAAATATATAAATTTTAAGTTTTCCCAATGACATGTTGATAGAGAGTCTACTGAAATTAAAAGCAGTTGAACCTCTCCTTAATCAGAACCCACGTAACTGTGTATGAGGTTTTAGAAAGTCAAACGGTACCTGGCGATTTAGCTCATTCCAGTAGAACAGTAAAGCTGCATGAGAATTTTCAGATATTTCACGCGACTTGCGGCTTTCATAGTTAGTGTACCTGCATGATGACATAATATAATATATAAAAGAAATTAACTGAGTGACAAATAACAAAAGCACATGAGATGTTGTCACTGATGCTAAGAGTTGGATTACAAACTAACCATACAAAACCAGCTTTGTCAAATCCTTTTAGCAATACCATTCGTGATGAACTGCAACAAATAGTTGTAAGTTGAGAGTTATACAGCTGATACTCCAACCTACTTTCACACGGAAAAAAAAACTACTGCAACCAGTAGAGTTAATTCATTCAAAAACATAATGATCCACATATGTTTTCTTTCTTGAAACTAACTCATTTCGACATATGTATAAATAAAATTAAAATAAGTTAATAAATATTCAGAAAAAACCGTATGAACTAGGCACGATATCCATTTTCGTACCCGTGCAACTTAGACATTAACAAAAAACTTATATAGAGCTGTTCCTTGTTTTAACTGAAGCCACAGTAATAGCCAAACACTATTCTGAACACAAGTTGTATGAAACTGAAGTATAATATACTCTTATATGAGAAGTATGAAACTGAAAAATTAATTCACAAAACGAAATAATAAAAAATAATAGTAATTAGACTGCAAACTGATAAACTAAAAGAAACTAGGATTAGTCCATTTGGTTAAAGCAAAGAGAAAAATGAAGGAAGAAAAATGTTCAGTCAACGTAAGTACTTCACCACAGCAGTTCCAATGTTAAACAAAAGACAAAAAAATAAATTAATTAAAGAAACTATTTTTTCGTGGGTGGAACTTACGGTTTCCCATCTTTCCCAACGGTTGACAAAGCCATAGCATTTGGTTCTCTCAGGCCTGCTGCCACAGCATCATCAAACCATTTCTGGAACTGCAGAGACGTGTCACTAATTAAAACTGCCAGTTGAATACATATTCACTTCAAAAAGCTAATTAATCATCTCATTAGATATTGCAATATGCTCTGTAATGGTTTTGATAGTATCGATAAGACAAGCACTCAATAATTAATATAAAAACTGATGAAAATTTACCTGATTGAACGGATCAGCCTCAACTTGATTCTCAAGTAACTCTGGCGAAATATAATTTTCTCTCAGAGATGATATGTCAATTTGCTTAGGCTTTCCGATACGAACACACATAGAAGTGCCAGGATATGGAGGAAGCTGGAGTTTAAACTTATTCATGATTGATGGTGGGACAAATCTACCACCCAGAAAGTGGTGAGGGCCTGAAAACTTCTTTGCACACAACTTGGGAGCAGTTAAAGAGACCTGTAAAAACACAATACAAAAATTACATGACTGTTAATTCTCAACTAGAAGACACAAATTTCCTTCTACTTGTACACAATTATATCCAAAAAGTTTATTAACAAAAATTATACCAGCATATCAGGTTGAATACCGTCTCCGCTGATGTCACCATCTTCAACATGCCACCCAGATGGAATATCTATGGAAACAATAACAGGTGATTTCTGATCATGTGTTCGAACATGTATCATCCGCCGAATCAGATCATCAAAAGGAGGCCTTGGGGTACCTGAAGACCTTAGATATTAAGTTTTTGAATTTTATAATTATAAGGATGAACAGGGATGACTTTGAACAAGATCTAAAGAAACTTGTTTTTATATAAGGAATCTCGAAGTTCCTGATTTATTCAACTGAAATGCTAGTAAAATGGAGACTTCTGAGGTGCATATATCCTATTTTCGCCCTCACCAAAAAAATCTGACCTATTTCTAAAGGTCCTTTCCTTTTAACAATAGATTTTCCTACCATGTACTTAAAGATAGACAACGTCCTGCAACTGTGCATAGCGGCATAGCTATACTAAAAAAGATAGCAAAATAGCATTTCTGGAACTTGATTTGAGTTAGCAAATGGCAAAGACCCGTGTTTCTCCCATTAAAAAAGAAGTATTTAATATAAGCTCAAATTCTTAAAAAGTGGGAAAGTGCACTTATGTGGCCCGAGTCTGCAAAAATTAAATTCAATTTCGGAGAAATTATTAACATAATCAAGTCGTACTAGCTAATTGCACAATGGATCTTAAGCAGATAATCCCATGTAAATATGTATAATACGTAAAATATATATATATATATAAAAACTCCTAACAGCAGATAAAGTAGCCTTCTTTAACTATTCGAATCCAAACTGGAAAACAAATTATAAACAAAACAAAAAACAAAACAAAAGATGTGGAAAGTGCCAAGTGGCAGTGAATAACTGGTGTAAAAGGCTTTACCATGAAAAGAAAATCCAAACATAGCATCAATCAGAACATCAAAGTCGTTTGATAAGTTCATGGGTAGATCTTCCACCGGCAAGAAAGGTACTGAAAGTGACTCTAGCTACAAATACAATAGATTATAAGCACTATGAAAAAGTACCATCAACTAATAAAATGTAACCATTGCTCCCACTTGAGTCACATTCGAATACCTGGGTTACTAGTCCATCATAAAGTGGTTTAGAAGTATGCTTAGGGTAGCACACAACTGGCTTATATCCAAAGTGATGAAGATGACGAGCAGCTACAAGACCATCACCGCCATTATTTCCCGGACCACAAATAGCTAAAACACGCTTATGCTCGGTAGATTTGTATACCTGTCAAAAAACTTTTGTAAATGCGTACAATCACCCAATCGGCAACCATTACAGATTGAAAATAATGTAATGACGATATGTATCAAACCCATGTTTGAGCAGTCGGTAAAAATAACTGGCCAAGCAAAGATTCGTATAATCAAAACGAAAACTCACGAATCTTACCTCTGCAATTGAAGATGCAACGCTCAGGCCAGCTAATTCCTGCAGATACAACCACAGAGACTCCGTCACTACTCAAGTTTTAAGCATAGGAAGTCTATAAGCTTTCAGTTATTCAACCATAATACAACAAAATATCCAAAAACATCTGTCATAAGACTCATAACCTAAACTGAGAATAAACAATTTCAACATCTGAAGTTTGAATACGAATAAATTTAAAGTCGGAAAGTTACCAAAACACAAACTTATAGCCTCTTTTTAGTCATTTCACTCGTCAATACTAATCAGACTAAGCATATTCCACATCAACCTGATCATCATACTTGACACCCTCATATCTGAATACTGATCATAGTGTTATACATTTATACTCCACTTTGAGGTGCTCTTTATTGGCATTCTCGTACTCGTATTTAGATGTATAACTCTTTCTTTGGCGTAACCATATTGACAGTTACAGACAAAAGATTTCGAGATTGAAGGATGACGAAAACTGGAAAAAGCATGTGAACATGTTTAATGGTTTTTGTAAAACGTCAGGAAAAAAGTTATCTTTCTGCCATAAACTGCTTAAACTAACGTGGGGAACGGAGATAGAGTATCGATGATGCTGGATGACACATTATAGAGATATGATTAGTATGTGATTTACAAATATCAAATTTCAATAGTCAATTGGCTATACTCAAATTTTTAAATGTTACATCAGAATTGGGTTGTTTCTGCTATATTATGTTATGTTGTTCACAATTACAAAGCAATCTATTCAGTCAAAAACAGGTCTCACTTTGTTATTCTGACGGGAAAATCTTAGCTTCGTTCAAACAAGGACTTGTTTAACTGCTACGTTTAAGTAAAATAAGTATGCTTATTTAAGCTTTAGCAAAAATAATAAAATATCTTCCAACTTAAAACAACTTCAGTCCTGGAATGAAAGAAAATCAAGCTTTTACGACAGAAAACTAGATATAATACAACTTATAACATAAAACAAAGGTGGGATAAAATCTGAATCTAGCACGTGCCAAGTTTAATCAGTGTGCATTTATTTCAAAAGGAAAACAAGAAATAACACAAAAACCGTAGCCCTACTAAGCATTCGAATAAGAAAATTGATGCGGAAAATGAAATAACCGTCAAAGACTGACCATTAGCTGATCGACACTAAACCCTAGCGGACCCATTAAAATCTCATCAACTTCAGCTGCCTCTCTTTGGGACAGATACGAAATTGACCCAGAAACTTGCAAACTCTGCACAGATGACACCGGCCTAGTCGTCATTTCTCTCACTCCACCTGACAGCTTAAACCTCGAAAATAATACGTTTAGACCCTGCAATAAACAGTAGCAGTGAGACCAGTCAGTTTGCCACACAAGAAATGCTGCAAAAACTTAGCAACTGCCCATATATATACATATATAAAAATTGCCGATACCGAGTTTGGTGGTGGTGGTCGACAGGGGAGTAATGGGCTGAGAAGGGATTTCATTTTAATGAATATCTGTTTCGTTCCCATTTATTATCTGGTTGTTGGGTGTTTGTCATTGTACCTCAAAGCAGTGGCGAAGCCATGATTTCGGCTTAAGCGGGGCAATTTCTAAATACATAAAACAGTCGTCAATTATTGCAAGTCTATAAAAAAAATCACCTGATTACGATTGTCAACTGGACACAAAACTATCCATAATTAATCAAAATTTCATTTCTCTCAACGGTGATTTTATGTCCAAACATAGTGTTTCACGTCTAGGTGCCTGAGGGATATTGAAATCGTAGGTTGTTTTCACATCCACATTAGTTTGTGCTTATTTTACTTGCACACACGCGAGGAATTAGTAAGAGGCTAGAAGGGACTCCAGCACCCTCATATTGAGAAAAAAACAATCTATTACAATGTATCTTGATTTTATTTTATTTTATCACTTTTAGCCTTTCAGTACCCCCATAGGTACGAAAAAAATATTGCTAGCTCCGCCAGTGCACACTATTGCGACACAAGATTCATATACTCAATCAGCTTATGAAGAATATATCAAAAAAAATCCAACCAAGATCAACATAAAGTTAAAAGACAAAACCTTCAAATAACTGAACCAATTGAGAACTGAAAAACCATAAATATTACAGCATCTTTTCGACAATTTTTTTTTTACAGATTAACGAAAATGTTATACTCAATTGCTTTATCATCCAAAAGAACTTATTTTGACACAAACCCAGATAATAACTTGAACAATTATTAGCAGCAAATTAGTAATGGAAAAAAAAACACTAATAGCTATAATTCGATCAAATAAACCAAGGAAAATAGATATACAGAACAGTAAAATCAAACAAATGCCTTTCTAATCAAAAGTCTAAACTGAACTAATCCAGATTTCATTAAAGAAAATTCACTTATTATTCAAATTTCGTTTTATCACCTCAAAAAAAACTTATTTTGATACAAACCCAGATAATAAATTAGAACACTTGTTAGCAGCCAATTAGTAATGGAAGAAAAAACACAATAATTAATAGCTATAATTCGATCAAATATTTTAATGAAAATCGATATACATAAAAGTAAAAAAAAAAAAAAATACCAAACTGAACTAATCCAGATTTCATTAAAGAAAATTCACTAATTATTCAAATTTCGTTTTATCACCTCAAAAAAAACTTATTTTGATACAAACCCAGATAATAAATTAGAACACTTGTTAGCAGCCAATTAGTAATGGAAGAAAAAACACAATAATTAATAGCTATAATTCGATCAAATATTTTAATGAAAATCGATATACATAAAAGTAAAAAAAAAAAAAAATACCAAACTGAACTAATCCAGATTTCATTAAAGAAAATTCACTAATTATTCAAATTTCGTTTTATCACCTCAAAAAAAACTTATTTTGATACAAACCCAGATAATAAATTAGAACACTTGTTAGCAGCCAATTAGTAATGGAAGAAAAAACACAATAATTAATAGCTATAATTCGATCAAATATTTTAATGAAAATTGATATACATAAAAGTAAAAAATAAAAAAAATGCCAAACTGAACTAATCCAAATTTCATTAAAGAAAATTCACTAATTATTCAAATTTCGTTTTATCACCCCAAAAAAATTATTTTGATACAAACCCAGATAATAAATTAGAACACTTATTAGCAGCCAATTAGTAATGGAAAAAAAACAATAATTTATAGCTATAATTCAATCAAATAAATTAATGAAAATCGATATACAAAACAGTAAAATCAAACAAATGCCAAACTGAACTAATCCAAATTTCATTAAAGAAAATTCACTAATTATTGAAATTTCGTTATATCACCACAAAAAAAAAACTAATTTTAATACAAACCCAGATAATACCTTAAAACACTTATAAATAACAGCAATATTTTGAATGAAAAAGAGAAATAAATAACAGTAGAAGCTAACAAAGTACTCTAATTACTAGATCAACAATTAATTAAGCCAAAAACAATTATAATAAACACCTATTTATTAAAATATTTTATTTTTTAAAACTTACAAAATGAAGAACTTAGCGAGTGGTATTTATCTCTCCAGCGAGAAAGAGAGAGAGAGAGAGAGAGAGAGTAATATTAATACTTCAAAAATAATACGAAATATTAACAACTTCTGTGACATTATTGGACTCTTGGACTTATACTTTGGCCCAAGTTGGGCTTGTAACCCTACTCCTCTATCTATATAAAGAGGGCTAGGGGTATTGTATTTTACATTTTCACATATTCCTTCATTAATAAAGATCATGTTGTTCTCCCCTCTCTCTACTTCTGTCTCCCTATATACGTAGCTAATAGTGTATTACAACACGTTATCAGCACTGCTCTCGGAGATTGGAGTACGGATTCTGGGTTCAATAAACCTTGAGGTTTATCCGGGTTTTATTAGGTTATTGCTATATCGACCTTCACCAACATACCGTGCGTAAGGTATCCGGATATATTTTTTTTTAACTGTACAACTTTTACATGTTTACGGTTGATAAAAATATATTGCTATGAAACACGGCTGTAAATTGCATGTTCTGTACTACTTGTTAATTATATAATAACATAACATACTGGAACACGTTACTACTGTGTTTGTATAATATGATGACTACTACTGTATCTACTGTGTTTGTATGATATGATGACCTTCACCAACATGTTTGTACTTGTACTGTACCTATGAAATTGCATGATTACAATTTCCTGCATGTTTGTATGTTATACTGTACATAGCATGATTACAGTATGTTTGTTTGTCACGTTACTGGACCTAATTGATATTGTGAGGTAATATGGAATTTGTCACGTTACTGCATATAAAACCTTGTTAATCGCATATAAATTGAATTGCATACCCGTATTAAGTACATAATTTACGTATTGACCTCATGTATTAATCTGTCGGATTAAATCTGCAACAAACTGAAACGTATGTACTGAATTGTAATTCTCTGAAAGCTGTAAACTATTCTGTAATTACACGCATGGTCCTGTAGTATAATACTTATACGAAAACAGTACATATGGTTGATAAGATATATTTGGTAAATATACACACACATGCATATAATTTTTTTTATTAAAAGGCAAACGAATAAAAAAAATTGCATGTAAATTGATTTGATTTGATTATGTTAGAATCTTCATGGATTGATTGATAATCTTAAATAGATTTGATTTGATATGTTAGAATCTTTATAGATTGATTGATAATCTTAAATTGATTTGTTTATAACACCAAATCTACTGCATGATTAGATAGATTCTAAAATATATTTACTGCCTGCTTATATATGTGTGGTTAATCTAAATAGATATTCTCTATGCTGTTTAATATTTTTGCCATATATAAAATTGCGAAATCATATTGTTGAACCATGGGGTTCAATAATTGATTTTGATTATAACTTTGATTATGTTTTTAATGATTTTACGATTTCTCTATTTCGATGATATAATGCTTGATTTTTCCAAAAAGAGAATTTGTAAATTGCAGAACGCCAGAAAGATAGAGCTCGGAAAAACGAAGCCATAGGTTCAAGCGGAACCAAAATCGGAGCTAAAACGAAGGAGTTATGAGCATTCGAAGATTTACGGGACCAGGATTACAGTCGACCGATCGACTGTACAAAAACGACCGATCGTTTTTGATCCAATTTCTTCCAGTGAGTCCAGTATAAAAACGACCGATCGTTTTCAGGAAACGACCGATCGTTTTCTGTAAAACGACCGATCGACTGTAGAAAACGACCGATCGTTTTCTGCAGTTTTCGAAAACAGCTTTTCAGCTTATTCTGGAAAATAGCTGTTAAAACGCTCAACGGTCATAACCCAGAAAAACAGACTTTGCTGTTATATTAACCAGCCCAATCATCTCTCCAAAGTCACCAAGCTTAACCATCATCATCCTTAAAACCTCTCTCAATTAAAAAAACCCTAATATCGCCATTTTGGTGTATATATATATTCGAGAAAGAGGAAAATCAAAGACAAAGAGATTCAAGCTCGATCTTCATCAACAACTCACCCATTAGCTTTTTAAGAAGCAATTAGAATAGTGAGTGTAGTTACGTTTCGTAACAAAAAATTGTATCGAGTGTTTTATAAACTCATTTTTTGTGAGCGAGTGATCGGGTAGAGGCTTTGTAAGCAAGTTGCTTAAAAGCTCTAGGTCTTTTCATTTCGGGACACTCATAAAGTGAGGGGGAGCTTAATCCGTCGATTAGCTCGTTAGGATTGTAATATCCGGGAAGATTTTTTAGTGAAATACTCGGTAGTACCGAGGAGAGGACGTAGGCGCGTTTTGCCGAACCTCTATAAATCACGGTGTCATCTTCTTCCCTTGCTTTTACTTTCCGCAACTTATATTCTTACTTATTTATTGCTTGCGTTTGAATTAATTAACGTTTATTAACGCTTAAGCTTAGAATTGCGTAAGTTGGGGTGTTAGTTGCACTTAGAATTTTAATTAGGCGAAAATCGCCAAGACCTTATTCACCCCCCCCCCCTCTAAGGTTAGCACGCGGGCCAACAATTGGTATCAGAGCCGAGGCTCTTGATTATAGAAATCTAACGATTTAAGAGTTAAGATCCCGATGGCTAATATACTTAATTTCGCATCCGGCATGGCTTCATCACCCAATACACCTCCATATTTTGATGGAATAAATTTTTCATATTGGAAGGATAGGATGAGCATGTTTTTACAAAGCTATAACGTTAGACTTTGGATGACCATAAAAGTAGGATATTCCGCACCTACATCCGAGAATAGCGAGAACCAAATCCCCGTAGAGGACCTAGATAATGCTCAACTAGAAGCCTACTCTACCAACGCCAAAGCGATGTACGCTATTGTTTGTGCCGTTTCTCCTAACGAGTACAACAAAATTTCCGCTTGTAAAACCGCTAAGGCTATGTGGGATAAGTTAGTAGTTATGCACGAGGGAACTAACCAAGTTAAGGATTGCAAACTCCAACTTTTAGTTCATGACTACGAACTTTTTAAAATGAGCGAGGGTGAAACTATTTCCGACATGCTTGCTAGATTTACTACTATTACTAATGGATTAACATCTCTTGGTAAGTCTTTGTCTTGTAAGGAAATGGTTTCGAAGGTGATTCGGAGCTTGCCGAAGGAATGGGAACCAAAGGTCACCGCAATTCAAGAGGCGCACGACATGAACACATACTCTCTTGATGCATTGACGGGTTCGCTCATTACACACGAGATCACCCTCAATAGTCACAAGCCAATCTCGAAAAAGAGGGAGATAGCTTTCAAAGGAACGACCTGTGACGAATGCGATGAGATATCCAAGGACGACAAAAATTCAATGGAAATCATTCGAATCGTCAAGGAAATCCTCAAGCTAAAAGACCACCGCAAACATAAAGGTAAATCGTCAAATAATTCAATTTATTCTAACGATTTTGTTTGCTATACTTGTGGCAAGGAAGGACACATGGCGAGAGATTGCGTCATGAATCGCAAGAGCAAAGGCAAGAAGAAGATATCCGCTTCAAGCTCTAGCGATAGCTCCGACCAAGATGAAGTCGCGCATCTTGGTTGCTATATGGCCATGGAAGACAACAATGAGCCTAACCAATCGTCTTCAAGCGAATGTGACCACTCAAGCGAAAGTGACAACGATGAGGTAAAAGAATTCTCTCATGATGAACTTATTCATATGTGTGGAATTTATTCCGAAAAATTTCCTAAGCTTGTAGAGAAGGTCAAATCTCTTAAAAAGATAAATTCTTCTCTCAATGAAGAAATAAGATCTTTAAAAAGAGATAAAATTGAAAATGAGTCTATTCCAACATCGTCATTTTCTTTAAGTGATATAGATGACGAAAAGGAAGACTTGAAAGAAAAAACCAATGATCTCGTCATTCATAATAAGTCTTTACAAACCGAGATCAATTTTCTTAAAAATGAAGTCTCTAGACTTACTAAAACTCTTTCAAAACCATCTTCTTTAGATTGTGATCTATTAGAAAATTTTGAAGAGTTAAAAGATGCTTTCGATAAAGTTAAAAGCAAAAACAAGGTTTTGAGTTCTCATGCTTTTAGCTTAAATGACAAGGTCAAGGTTTTAGAAACCGAGAATGAATCTTTGAAAACTAAAAACAATGAGCTTGTCATTTCCATTGAAAAACTCGATTTAACAATTTCAAAGTTTTCTAAAGGTAAAACCGTTTTAGATAACATTTTGAGTTGTCAAAAAGATGTTAATGATAAGAGCGGTTTAGGTTTTGATTGCATTGGTTCTACTTCTAACAAACCCCGCTTCGTTAAATCCTCTAATATTTCTAAAACTTCTACTCCGCCTAAACTAGAGGTTGTTTTTACCAAAAGGAGCACTTCCAAGATTTTTCAAAAATCTTTTAATGATAGGAAAGGTGTAGGTTTTCAAACCAAATCGGATGCTCCGAAAAACCTTTCCAAAACTACGTATAACTATCGTTATACTAAAAAGTCTAAGCATTGTGTGCATTGTAGTAGAAATGAGCATATTTCTTCTAGATGCCCTTATCGTTTTCATGTTAGTAGAAGCGATTTGAAATGGGTAGTAAAGACCCGAGCCACTAACAATGTCGGACCCAAAAGAAATTGGGTACAAAAAGACAAATCTCGTGTTGTAGGTATCTCCATCCAAAAGGAGAAAATCAACAAATGGTTGGCAACGCCGACAAAAGCCGTGGAAGTCAAGAAGATCGACTCCACCGTCAAGAATGAGGTGCCATTAATCGACAAAGGTGGAAGGCATACCAACAAATGGTACCACCTATTTGGAATCGGCAACGCTCAATGCAAATGCCATTAGCGAGCGGACTCGACTCCACATCACATATGCGGTATACTCTAATCTATAATATCTACATATATGTGATTAGTTGGGTCGGGTATATGCATCATATTTACATTTTTCATGCTTTGGTTTTTCTTTAAAAACCCTTCACATAACCCCATTTTTTTTTGATTGCATTTTGATAATGCCAAAGGGGGAGAAAAATGATATAATTTGGTGTAATGCGTTTTGTTAAAATCATCATTAGTTTGTCATAATCAAAATGGGGGAGATTGTTGAACCATGGGGTTCAATAATTGATTTTGATTATAACTTTGATTATGTTTTTAATGATTTTACGATTTCTCTATTTCGATGATATAATGCTTGATTTTTCCAAAAAGAGAATTTGTAAATTGCAGAACGCCAGAAAGATAGAGCTCGGAAAAACGAAGCCATAGGTTCAAGCGGAACCAAAATCGGAGCTAAAACGAAGGAGTTATGAGCATTCGAAGATTTACGGGACCAGGATTACAGTCGACCGATCGACTGTACAAAAACGACCGATCGTTTTTGATCCAATTTCTTCCAGTGAGTCCAGTATAAAAACGACCGATCGTTTTCAGGAAACGACCGATCGTTTTCTGTAAAACGACCGATCGACTGTAGAAAACGACCGATCGTTTTCTGCAGTTTTCGAAAACAGCTTTTCAGCTTATTCTGGAAAATAGCTGTTAAAACGCTCAACGGTCATAACCCAGAAAAACAGACTTTGCTGTTATATTAACCAGCCCAATCATCTCTCCAAAGTCACCAAGCTTAACCATCATCATCCTTAAAACCTCTCTCAATTAAAAAAACCCTAATATCGCCATTTTGGTGTATATATATATTCGAGAAAGAGGAAAATCAAAGACAAAGAGATTCAAGCTCGATCTTCATCAACAACTCACCCATTAGCTTTTTAAGAAGCAATTAGAATAGTGAGTGTAGTTACGTTTCGTAACAAAAAATTGTATCGAGTGTTTTATAAACTCATTTTTTGTGAGCGAGTGATCGGGTAGAGGCTTTGTAAGCAAGTTGCTTAAAAGCTCTAGGTCTTTTCATTTCGGGACACTCATAAAGTGAGGGGGAGCTTAATCGGTCGATTAGCTCGTTAGGATTGTAATATCCGGGAAGATTTTTTAGTGAAATACTCGGTAGTACCGAGGAGAGGACGTAGGCGCGTTTTGCCGAACCTCTATAAATCACGGTGTCATCTTCTTCCCTTGCTTTTACTTTCCGCAACTTATATTCTTACTTATTTATTGCTTGCGTTTGAATTAATTAACGTTTATTAACGCTTAAGCTTAGAATTGCGTAAGTTGGGGTGTTAGTTGCACTTAGAATTTTAATTAGGCGAAAATCGCCAAGACCTTATTCACCCCCCCCCCCTCTAAGGTTAGCACGCGGGCCAACACATATATTTTCACATTTAAGTTGGAAAAATTATGAACCTTCCCCAACTAGGCTCACCTATTTGGATACGATGTCTAGGAAAGATATAGGCGGAAGTCGATATCCTAATGAGGTCGGGTTTTAAGTGGCATTCGTGCCCTCCACCCTCACCGTCTTTCCTGGTCGTTTTTCAAGTAGAGCTACCGAAAGGGGTTGACTAAATAATAATTTCCCCGAGTGTGTTTATATAGTGATGTATGTTTCGCCGAATTGGTGTTTCAGTATCGACCCGTCGTTCGATCAATGAAAACCGATTCACATGAGAAGCAAAACTAATGTTTTCGAACCTGTCGTTTCGAAAAAAAAGTTTGTGCTTGTGCAAACCATAAACATATAAACCAGTCGTTTTATATGATAAATAATCCAGAACTCCCAACACATGTTGGATGACATCTATGATGAGAAAATTCGCAAAACATACTTGCGAAATGACTGTTTAGACATTGATGTTATTCCGTCACCACATGTTAGTCACCCTGATGTGTGAAAATGTGATGCCCAAATTTTTTTTTGGATGCCATCTTTGATGAGTAAAGCACGAGTTTGTTGTTACCATCAGGATGAATGCTAAGGCGTTGATTTTATTCCGCCGCCATATTTGAGACGTGATGACGTCTATGGTGAACAAATGTCTGAAATTGACATATTGGAGCAATCCTTCACCAAAATACTAGCTTGGAAATTGTATTCCATAAGCAGTATCGTGAATTTATATTCACCATGTTCCTTTATCGCCCATCTGTTATTGGATAAGAAAATTACCCCGGTGAGTAGTTTTAATCCTATTGGGTCAATGGCGAATTGTTTGCCTGATATTAATGCTCTTCGTGTATATTTTTTTTCCACGAATCGAGAACCGAGACATGTGTTATTTGTCTCGAACTGTCGCGATCCCGATGAATCGCCTAGCCAAGCGAGATTTTAGACAATCGTCAAAATCGAAAACCTGTGGCTCCAAGACAGTAATTGAAAGGAACAATATGGCCCATTGTCACAAAACAAGAGATAATGCTCAAGGAGCCAACTCTATGCTATAAAGACAAAGGTCATGCACGGTACTCCTTAAATAGTTCACAACTATTATAAAGGTGGAAAAACCGATGCTAATGTGGTTAAAGCTAATTGAAAGGAAACTCTTGAGACCCCCGATTTTGTGGCTCAAATGAGCTTGACACCTTTCTTTATTGATTTTGATAAATCATTGAGCCATTTTTTCGCTCATCTGGATTATGTTTTTCCATTTGGATTATGATTTTTCCATTTGGACATACTTTTGGATTATGGTTTGCCTGTTTTACGAAATTTCTCGAAATAATTTAAAGTGTTTTGAGCAAATTCCTTTGACAAATGTGACCAAACTTTAAATTATGAAATTTTAGGCAATACTTGTGGTGTAGTTGGTTTTTTTTTGGAAATAGTGGGTAACAATGTACCACATAATTTCACCAACTACTTGCCTAAAAGTGTACTCAGTGACAGCGATTCTGGACCTGTCGTTCCAAATCGAAATCTTTGGTAAAGCCAAATTGATTTGTCAAATATGAGGCGTTATACTCCTATAGGTCCTGTTGTACCTTGTTGAGTTATAAAATATTCGAGAAAACCAGTGTTACCTGGTAATAGCTCATGAAAGAATTAAAATTTCTTTACATAGCCTCCATTCAATACGATCAAAAGCGTATTTTAGAGGAGTTGGAATGTCTTTCAAGTGGTTGCTACCACATTCTTTAAAGCATTTAAAGTTACCTTATCATTTCGCCTGTCGTCGAATGATAAATGATTTAGATACTAAGACATGATTGTCTGTACTATCATTCGCCTGTCGTCGATTGATAAGAGCATTTTGATATTGTGGCATTGACCGGATGAGATATTCCCGGGTCAAAAGACGATAGTTGATTTATAATCGCATCGCATTTGGATTCTCTTTGAGGATATATTTCGTGATTAATCCGAAATTAATGCCACTAATGCTCACTTTGAAAGACTAGTATGTGTAAAGATCACGAAATGAACTCGTAGAATTCTTGTAAAGAATTGAAGAAGTTATTGTGGACTTATCCAACCATAAGACGGACCATAAATATAAATGGTTATGGTTGATGCATCGACAATAAGGTCACATGATTATTGTTGTCCACATAAATGCAGCACTTTCCAAACTTTTAGCCCTATCATTAAGTTGATGGCTCATGATCCGGATTATCCTGAAAAGTCTAGTCGACTTGATAATTCCGAAGAGTAATAATCGAAATTTCGATTTGAATTACTTGAGTTTGGAAATTGAAATTGAACATCCTGTCGATTATGTTCAGACCCAAATGGACTCACGGAAAGTTTGATGATGCGACTGCAAATGATTGCACTTATTTCTTGGTCTTGCGCACCAAGATTTATATTTCCGTATGGGGTTATGCTATTTTGCTGCATTGGTCCGTTATGAGGCCCATAGACACTCAAACACCATATGCGTACCAGCTGGTTACTGGTTATGAGCCAGAAGTCTCATATTAACGCGTGTTTAGAGTGATTAATTAATATTTTAATTGAGCCGTTCTAGCGTTCAAAATATGGACCTCTGAAGGGGACATAAGTCGATTATGAATCTCCTGCCTATCATTTGATAGAGTAACCTTGGCAAGCGATCTCTTTACCGCATGATATGCGAAAGTGACATCGCTAAGACTGTTCTCCCCGTCGTTAGGGGGAGATTTGCACGTTACCGTTGATAAGGAACGACGTGAAGTAACGTGGCATAACCCACTCAGTCTTAGCTTGATCCCCAAAACTGCATTTAGTGATAAGTAAGTGCATAGACTCCCTCAAGTCTAACTAAATGCCAGACGCATTTGAAGACTTTATGAGATGTCACGAGATCATTTATACCTGCTGCAAAATGCTTGCAAGGATAGACGTCCCTGTCGGACGCCGTGTTCCTGTCGTAACACGTTGCTTTGGCCGAACCCGCCAAGCAAAGGACGCTGCCGTCGGCCGTCAGTCTGTCATCCTTCCTAAGATATGAGGAAGTTGACCGGTTCTTAATTCGTTCAGCCCCAGAGGTGGTGAACTGAAACTCGTTCGTCGCACGAGATTATAAAGGATCTAGGAGATGTGTGATTCCTCTTCATCCTAAGAATCTCGAAATATCTGTCGATCATGATATCTTAGACGATATTGAAGCGAAACGAGACTGTCATTGATTACTTGTTCATATATTCGGTGACGACTGATAATATGAGCAAATTATGATAGGGAACCATGAACCGTTGCCTGAAGTCAACGTAGAATAGACTGGACTAATGGAAACTTGCAATCCAAGTAGACTCCTTAGCGAAAGTGTGTTCGGACCTGTAGCTCCAACACCACCAATGTTAAACGAGTTCGTTTATTTGGTTATTCGTAAGGAAAAGTGATGAGAATAATGAGATTGTAGAATGCTCGCCTAGTAGCGCATGGCTTCTCTCACACCTTGGAATTGATTACGAGATGGTTGATTTCCTCGTAATGGACATTATAACAGTCCCCTACTTTACCAGTTTAGTAGTTTCCGAAAAACTGAGTATGTAGCCATGAATGTGGTCACGGTTTTATCTCTATAGGGATTTAGACAAAGCGATATAGATGAAGGTCCCTGTGTGACTTCATAATGCTTAAATCAAGTAGTTCCTGACCACGGAACACGATCTCAATTAACTGAGACGTTCACTATATGGATTAATATAATCCGAGCGGATGTGGTATACCGCCTAAGTGAGTACTTGATTAGCTTGGGATACTTGAACAAGTATTATGCCCTTGCGTGTTTTATTACGCGATCCATTTTTGGATTTGCCTTCGAGATGAAGGATCTTGGGAAGAAACGGTAGTGACTCGGCCTGATGATCGACTCCCGTAAAGATTGAATCTAAGTCCATGATTCAGACTACACCCAGAAGGTGTTATGACGTTGTATTCATCATGACGCTAAGTCGTCAGATTCTCCCATGATCGTTCGATCACTAGACATTGATATAGACCCATTCCGTCCCTGATGTGACGATGAAGAGATATTGAACCATGATGTTCATATCTAAGTACAATAAGCGCATTATTGTACTTGGTCTAATGTGCTAGGACGAACATCTCGTCTGCTGTGAATGGTATAGCTCGACACAGCATCGCGCTAACACGCTGCCATCGAAATGGCATAAAAGACATTTTCCCATTACCTCAAGGTAACTGTGGATGAGGGCGTGTCTTATCCCATTTTGCGTCATCGAGTGTATCTACCCCCTTCGGTACTCGAATTAACGCAACCCTTTTCGGTTATACCGATGCCGATTACTTATCAGATCCGCATAAGGGATATTCCTAACATGGTATGTCTTTGCCATTAGGAATAAGGCGATATCTTGGAGGTCTTGGAACGACTCCAAACGAATCACTCTGATCTACTCGTGCTCTATGAGACGACTAGAGAGTGTATATGGCTTCGAGCTCGTATTAGCCATATTTGAATTACATATGATCTGTCTCATGATTCAGATAAAACACTTGTCATAGAAGACAACTTATTGTTATCGATCAAGAGAGACATGACTACATTATGCTATTTAGCATTTATCGTCGAAATAAATCTTCACATATGAAGTTTAAGAGCATCCTGTCGAATGCTCGTTTTATTCCACGTTATATTTTCTTGCATACAGTCATGTGCAAGTAAATGAAGCATCCAGTCGAATGCTCATACTCTTTCTTGAAATATGAAATCCTCGCACACTGTCGTGTGCAAGTGAGGGGGAGCATCCAAGTGAATGCTTATTGCACTAATTACTACTTAGTCGAAATCTTCGCACCCTGTCGTGTGCAAGTGAGGGGGAGCATCCAGTCGCATGCTCGTGTACTCTTTTTGTCCTTAGACCAAGGTTTTTTCCCACTGGGTTTTCCTTGGCAAGGTTTTTAGCGAGACACGTTCCCATCTTATCTCACTTAAGATTGCCGAAATTAGGGGGAGTATCCTGTTGTATACTTCTTACCACTGTGTACTCTTTTGTCCTTCGACTAGAGATTTTTTCCCACTGGGTTTACTCTAGCAAGGTTTTGATGAGGCACATGTTTTGTGGTTGATCCCCTACTACTACCATTGTTGCACTCTTTTTCCTTCGATCAGAGATTTTCCCATTGGGTTTGCTCTGGCAAGGTTTTGATGAGGCACACTGTTTTGTGGTTAGTTACTTACATGATATTTCGGCCTATATCATTCGGCTACACAGTTTCTCCTAGGTACCGGTTTTGTCCCACACTGGGTTTTCCGTCCCTAAGGTTTTTATGTGTTTAGCACTGCGAATGAACTCGACTCAGATCGACTGCATGAAGACGAAGAATTCAAGACGTCCAAAGGGAGAGTGTTGTGAGATTATTGGACTCTTGGGCTTATACTTTATGGGCCCAAGTTGGGCTTGTAACCCTACTCCTCTATCTATATAAAGAGGGCTAGGGGTATTGTATTTTACATTTTCACATATTCCTTCATTAATAAAGATCATGTTGTTCTCCCCTCTCTCTACTTCTGTCTCCCTATATACGTAGCTAATAGTGTATTACAACAACAACAAAATAATAAGTAAACAACTACTATATTTTTATAAAGTGTGGGTTTACACACATGTTCAAATTTTTATATAGTGTAAAATAAAATAATGAAATTTATACATAAATTAACTGAAAACTAATTTTAATTAAATAAATAACAATTATTATAAAAACTTTTTATGATTTTTAGTTCATTAAGAAAAAATTTATTCGAGAATCTATTTCTCCGTCTTTGTGAAATAAAGGAGCAGTTTACACGTACTCGTGTATTCGATAAATTGTTCTTGTAAAAAAAAAACAAGCTTTTTTCAAAAAATAAAATAAAAAAAGGATCGGAACCAACAACCGAAGAAACTGTTAAGAGAATCAACCCCAATTAGAGTGAACCAATATTTCGGAAGCCCCACGACATTCAAATAAAGGGAGTCATGCGGGGAAGGGTAATCATCCCACTGCAAGCAATAGTGGTAAATGTGCTCTACGAGCATATGGGCGTTGGTATCGAAGGCTTTTTGTTTAGATGTGAAAACGTCGGGTTGCATGCAACTTGCGACCAGTCAAGTTTATAAGTGTGTTTAGAACACATTGTTCAAATTTTAATATAAAATGATAGAAAAAGTTATAAAATTTTTATGAGAAAATACATTCATTAATAATTAATGAAGTTTACTCAAACAAAACTTATTTCAAAAACTTTTTCCCGATTATTTTATGAATAGTGTAACTTTTTATTTTCCAACATTATTTCTCAAAAATATCAAACAAATAATAAATGGAAAATATTAGCAACTATGTAAAGTCTAACTCCAAACACACCTAAGAAAATGGCAACAATGTTGATGTTGAATGAAGATTAAAATTTATCGGGTTCGATGTAAAATGTAAAAACAAAACTTAAGATACGCGGACACATCACCCCGTTTGATTTTAATTCAATGGTTCGGAAGAAACTTCAACTGCTGATGTTTAATGTAAACATCATCAAATCAGTCCCCGAACAAAATATTCAATTTGTAGCTTTCGCCATTTTCGCACAAGCTGATATTTATATACTACTTTAGTCTATCAACTGTGTATTTCAAACACAATTGTAATACTGAAGTGAAGCAATAGACTTACATCAGCATCGATAAATTCAAATTCCGTAACCAGTCGTTTTAAAATTTAGTCATTGAAATTTCTCTGAAACTGGCTCACTTTTTAACTACATGCAAACAGATGATTGTCTCGTTCCTAATAACTTAAGATTCGTACAAGATTGGAATCAAGCTTTACGAACAATAGCACGTCTTTCTTGCTTGTATTAATCACAGGTGCTCTTTTAACCTGCCATATAGACAAACCGACTAACAGCTCGACGGTCGTTTTAATGAAGCAGCGAAATTTTCATCATCAAAATACGATTCCCCCAAGAGAGTATTCAGTGTCGAGCATAAACCATCAAATCATAGCGTCTGAAACATTTTTGTGGCGACGGACGAAGACTTTTATTTCCTTTTGAACACTTGTCTGAGCAGCAAAAAGTAAATCCACCAGCCTTTGTTTCAAAATGGGAGAAAGAACATTGCAATTAGCAAGATCATCAAGCGACTTAATTACTCCTCTTTTAGCCAGGGTGAAAAAAGTCAACTTTATCCCGTTCTTAATCATATCCCTCCTCTCACTATCGTAATTGTCCATGAGAAGAAACAAGTACTCCAAGAGATTGTTTGTAATGTCAATGTGATGTGGAATTGAATTCACCATCAATAAAATCGCGGGCTCAATATTCATGATATTATCTGTTTTTTCGTCAAAGAAAAGCCAATCATAGAAAAGAGCCAGTTTAGCATTAGTTTCAATGTAATGTTTTCGACAGGAGCTTAATAGCCATCCTATAACAGCCCATCTCGGAATAATCTCTGAATGAATGATTTCATTAGATGGATGATGAGAACAGCAAATAAAGCGGACAATATCGATAACCGAAGCTTCATTTTCTGGAGAAGCAAGGAACTTTTTCCCAAACCAAGCTTGGTATCTCCTTTGACTTCCAAACTTAACATATGTAAGCAAAAATCTCAACCAAGTCTCCATTTCCGGTGTGATACGGAGAAGAAAATAACGACTTGAAGTTCTCGAGAGGTAAAGTTGTGAAAGATCCGAATATCCATCGAATTTAAATTCACTTGGATTTATCAGCAAGCCTTTCCATATATCTCTAAACTCAGGTACAAAAACCAACTCTTGTAAAAGACGGACAAGATCCCTCCCTATCTTCATAGACAACTGAAATTGCTCCCTAAGCATTCTTATACAAAAATCAATCTCCATTCGCTTCAAAACCTCTAATCTCGGGTCGTTATGTATTTTGCAATGACTGGCCAGTACTCGTAAAAATACATAAAGAGCACTCGTTAGGACCAACGGTTCTTCTTCAAGTAAACAATCCCATTTCTTCAGAAAAAGACTAACCAACTCTGAACAAAGCCACATATTTCCTTCACTAAAATCACCATCAACAATTTGCCTCAGAAGCGCAACTAACAAGCTATCTACTCCTATAGCAGAAACAGATACCATTTCATTACAAACCCAAACCAATTGAACTTTCGCGGAACCAACAAGTTTCGGGTACAAATCAGTAGCTACCTTAACAAGAGAGTGAGTAAAAAAACTATACCCATCGGTTATTTTCGCATGTAAGTGCTTAATATGAATATGTGCCGAATGAGGTTCGCATAGGATTGCATATAGAATTGCACTGTTAAGGGTTAAATATTCTGTTTGGGTTGGGATTGTGAACGATAAGGGAGGTCTCAATTGCGATTCTAAAAGCTCAAAAGAAGCTCTCAATGAGACTTCGGTTTTGTTTTCAGGTTCATAGCTCGTGTTTTCAATCAGTTTCGAAACCATGTCTACTGCTTATTTCAGTTGGTGAAACTCAATATCTTGGGTTCTCCGTCGGCCGATCAGAGCTTTTAAGCAAACACGTTATCGCTTGATTTGAGGATGAGCAAAAAGATTGGCCAACTCAGCTTACACTTCTAGCCTTTCCCCTAAAAACACAGAAAAATTCAAACTTTACGTCAGAATAAAGTAGCTAATCTAAAGATGGTATATTTCGGACCATGATAATAAAATAAAAAAAGACACATTTTTTATTAAACCTGCCAATTAATTCCATCACAACTTATAAGAAGAACAAAATGATCGAAAAATAAAAGCCAAATAAGTCCTCATTCTTCGATTCGAAAACCCTCGACTATACACAATTTCATGAAAGCAAAATGGTATTCACCACTGAACAAATAACTAGCTAATACCCATGAACTATATTACCAAAAAAAAAAAAAAACGGTTTCTTATTTTTAAAATTTTTTTGATTTTTTTTACGCAAAACCCCATTTTTTTACCATCACTAAACCCTTCCCTAATCAGAAGGCCAAACAAAACTAATCCAAATTTCATTGATTTTGTTTTTCTTCCTAATTATTGAAATTTTGTTTTATCACTCCAAACAAAAACTTGTTTTGATACAAAGTACAAATACAGATAATAACTTGAAAAAAAAAACAAGTAAAATATAATCATATTCTATGGAAAGATAAATAAGTAACAATAGAAGCTGATAAATTCCTATAATTAATCCAAAATCAATGTAAATATTCCAAATTAATGATAAAAAAAACTTACAAAACTAAAGGACGTAGAGCGTGATATTGGTCTCTCCAGCGAGAAAGAGAGAGAGAGAGAGAGAGAATACAGAATTAAAAAGATCGAAAACCGAAAAACCCAAAACCGAACAGATTTTTTGGTTCGTTTTTTTTCGGTTTTCCGTCTTTTTATTTTTTGGACCGAACCGAACCGGTTTGTTTCGGTCCGGTTTTGGTCTTTCGGGCGGTTTTTTCTTAGGGGTTTTTCGGTATTTTTGGTTTTTCGGTCTTTTTCAATTTTCTTCGGTTTTTCTGGTTTTTCGGTTTTTTTCGGTCCAGTTTTATTGTAAACCGAAACCGACCCGAAAAAGTTTCGGTATTTCGGTTTCGGTCTTTCTCGGTTCGGTTTTTTCGGTTTTTAGTCCGGCCCTAATCAAAATTGTCGAAATGAAAATTTTCAAAATTAAATCATACAATTTAATGTTTGAACTATATGATTAACTTTTGAAAATTTTCATTCCGATAATTTTGATATAAGTTATTGGCTGATCAAAATTGCACGTAGTTTCGTAATAGATAATTAATCGAGAATAGAGGAGGGAGTAAAAAAAATAAACTACAAAAAGTAAAAATAGATAAATGTTTATGAGTTTGGTTTACACACCTGTTTTATTTGTACTTATGTAATGTGAAATAATATAAAATAAAAGCATTAGTTTATCGATAACGAGTTAAATGAAAAATGAAGTTTACTTGAATAATATTTAATGTTAAAAACATTTATGACTTTTATTCATTAATGAAAAACTTATGAATTAAAATCGCCTGTAAATGAAAAATGATTAGAATCTACTACTATGTTCTATTTTTTATGTGAAATAAATGAGTTGTTTACAAAAAAAAATTTGGTTATTTTAAGAGATTTTTGAATAATATATTTTTGGTCAGTCACTGAGTCGGCTGGCCGGCTCTTGTGTTAGATATATGGATGTTATTGGGTACACAATGAGTGATCGATTTAGTTACATAGTGGATTTAGACATATTGTTTAAATTTCATTACGTGTCATATACGACGAAATAGTATTTCATCCGTTCCGAAATATTAATCAAGTTCCATATTCTATGAATCTTTTGTAAAGTCAACTTAAATTTTAATAAATATTCTCATTTTAACCGTACTTATGCATATGATTTCAAACTATAATTTTAATGTATAAAGGGTATAAATAAATATTTAACCACTTTTTTTGTTTGAAAATATAAAATTATATTTAACCAATATTTGCATGTTAAAGTGTGTGTGGGCCTGTGTTCTTTTGTTTGCAAGTTTTTAAAATTTCAGTGTTGATACCATTTTTATCTTTTTTTATCTGTATAGCATAGCATAGCTAGAATTCACTATTTTTTATGCTATCATTAGACAAATTTGTAAATGAAGTCCATAAAAGTGTGTAATTGCAATTTTATCCATTAACTGATATTACCAAATGATAATCATAAAAAGTAGAACTCGGTAAAAGAAATTGAGCTCATTTCACTGTGTGACACTGTCAAATTTACATTCACAACATTAAAAAAGAAACATGCTAATCAGATATAATGCTAGTATGGCATTCTAGATCCGAAATAAACCAAGAAGTAAAAGTTTCCGTAATCTTCTGTTTCGGCATCATCACTACGATAATTGATACGTCGCTACTTCTCTCGGTTTGTGTTTACGAGAAAAATTTATAGTCCTTTGCATTGAGAATAATTGACCTTAACGCTCCGATTGGCGCCACAATCATCAAGATGACACCAAGTGTGATACAGATCTGAAAATGGTAAATTTTGAATATTACATGCTTGAGTTTGAAAATAAAATTATAGAAGCAGAGACTCGGAGTATATGGAAACGAGAAACCAAGAATTCAAAAGCTTTCGTACCCAGTTAGCGATCCAAGACAAACTGTACTTCCTAGGTTTGTAGATGGCGAGCCACATTATGCAAGGCAGCTGAAATAATTTCAAATAAAACGAGTTATAACTTATAATAAGCATAAGGTTGGATATTCGATATACATCTATGATTCTAATGTACACAAATTATACTTACAAAGTATGTTGTTGGGGCGAACGCAAACCCGCCGAAAAATCCAAGGAGACCACCGAAGAAGGGAATGCAAATTCCAATGCCCATTGTGAAAGCTAAAAAATAAGGCATTCAATTAAAATCTCAATAAAAAATGCAAACAATGCAGCTAGCGTAATGAAAGAGTTTCGATAGACTTACCAACATATGTATTGCGGGTGATGAAACGAAGGTACCAAGTTGGTGTGAAGTTCAACTTTTTCACTAGAACGGTCTCAATCATGTCAAACACGGGCATTGCAAAAATCTGAATCAACCAAATAAAATTCAATCAGACCTCAAAAGGAATCGTAAAGTGACATATGTTATGTTTGGCTGTAGCTTTAAAATCTAGTATTCCACTCCTTTAAACCAGATTTCATTTGGTTAATAGCTGACATTAGCCTTTTGGGATTGAAAAACCAAAAGCTTGATGTTGGAACCAACTTTTTCCCCAACCGAAAAAATTTCAGCTGATTTTATTTAAAAGCTGCAACCAAATAAACAATGTGCGTTTTGTGCAGCTTATAAGCTCCCAGTTTTTACTCTCTTTTTTCATAAACTTATCGCAAGATACTCAATTCTCATGTAGTCAAATGGAAAAAGAAAAAATGAGCAAGTTATACCTGATAGCTCCCGATAACATGAATCACGACAAAGAAATTAGCCATAACGATGAGCCAAGTAGGCTTGTTTAGCGTAATAAGTACGTTATCATCGACGGTATTGCCAAACACCCAATACCCAACTAAAGCTACAGGGAAATAACATATCGCCACAACAATATAAGCGACAATAACACCTTTCCACATAGGCCCTTTCGATGGTCTTTCAGGGGTAGAAGGGATTGTGGCTTGAATTTCCAACACAACATTATGGCCCGCATAGGCAAACGCCACATCACCCAAAGCGCTAAAAAAGTTGAAAACTGTGTCAACTGTGGATTTGGATTTGTATCCGTAGTCAATATTTGCTTGCACACCCTTGTG
The DNA here is from genome assembly GCA_963920805.1 of Primula vulgaris. NCBI lineage: Eukaryota > Viridiplantae > Streptophyta > Magnoliopsida > Ericales > Primulaceae > Primula > Primula vulgaris. Next base: position 2,126,847 of record OY987219.1, read on the forward strand.
AAGCGACGAGGACCAAGCAATGGTCGAGTAACTATACAACACACAAAAATATTGGCGAATCAAAACACGGTTTTTTTTGCTATTTTATATAGCCTATTTATAGTTTTATTTTTACTTTTTGGATAACTTCAGGTTTTAAGGTGGTTAACCAAATAAGGTCTAGATTTTAAGCAACAAGAATGAAGCTTAAAAGCTGCAACAAAACAAAGCGATTATTGCGATACAAATTGAGACAAAAGGAGAAAGGTGCACGTACCTCAAAGACATGACCGCAGCAGCCATGGACATTCCGGAAATAGAATTAAAATTCGGAAGATGAGCCAACACAAAGTGTACTGACGCGAATATCATGATAAAGTAAGAGAGCTTGATATTTTGATAATCTTCGCACACCAAATCGTGAATCTTTTTAAGTGATTTCCCACCAGTGACCATGTATACTATGTCCACCCCAACTTCGACTATAAGCTGTTGTGGCACAACTATATATAGCCCTAGTTTTTCACCAAAAGCGTGTTGGCCAAGCTCGTGGTACCTGTCGAAACGCTTACCTGGCACCATCTCGTGCATCTCCACCATTTGCCATAGTGTATACAGACTTAATACCCATGTCAAAATTAGCAGTGTCACACCAGGACCCCTGAATATATATGTAAATAAAATTAGTTACAACTTTCTTGGGAAATATAACCTATATTATGAACAGTAATCAATTCGTTTCAATGCTTTGAAAGGACTAGGGAGCATATAAAAAAGCATAAGATATAGTGGTAGTTTTTTGTGACTTGGATTTGCATACAAATGTAAGTCATGTGATATGTAACTAACGAAAAAAGAACATATCATTTTGTAATTCATCACATTTTTCTATTCAATTTCGAGTAGAAATTTGCAATTTAAGTGATCTTCAATAAATCGATATGATGATAAGAAATGTTCAGTGTATGCAATACGCTAACCACCAAAATGTTGGTGTATTAATATACCCTAATTAACCCTAATTTTATCATAGATGGTTCATTATCTAACTATTTTATTTAAAGAAATAACTGAAAACTTTGCAAATGTTTGATGAAATAAGTATGGATATATATACCATCCAAGCTCAGCCATGGCAAAGGGGAGACTAAGAACGCCAGCACCAACCATAGCGGTCACGTTGTGAAAAGAAGAATACCACCATTTCGCATTCCTCGATGACGTTATCGGTAGCCATTCTTCGATTTTCTTCTCTTTCTCTGTCCTAGAATCAACCTATTATATATATATATAACAAATATTTTAGGGTGTCGTTTATAGTTTTTACAAAGACAAGAAGAAAACTAAGAACTTGTTTAATTCAACATGGCTTTTTTATTCATTGTATATATTAGTTTCGAAACTTAATTAAGATAGAAATGGTTGATAAGGCACAACTAATTACAAAATGAAAATGAAGAAAAAGAAGATTAGTTAGTTGTAATTAATTAGGATTATTGATAAATATTACGAAATTATAAATTTGGTTAAGAAATGAAAGTTTACATAATGCTTTTCTTGAAAGTAAAAAAAATATCTACATAGTCAATGGAAGAATCGAATGAATACACAATAATGTGACATCATATGTTGATATCACCAGTTTTTCTCAAGTTTGTAAAAATACAATGATCAATTAATAAAAAAAGGAACATAACAAAACTAAGAAAAATGAAAAATAAAAAAAATCTTCTCCTCATGAGTGTGTCTACATGTAAATGTATATAAACACTTGTAATTAAGTATCATAAGAATAATATAATTGTATAGACAGTACAATATCCCTACAAAAAAAATGTTTCAATCCAGAACGATCAAATCTGTCAGAAATCTATCACTAAATGACTACTTCTGTCAGTAAAATTGAAATATTTCGTCATGTCGTCCCTGATTAGGACGTTGAAAAACAAAATCTGTCACTAATTTCGTCTACGATCTAACCTTTTTTTTTTTTTTTGTAGCGAATAATGAAAATTAAAAATACCTGTTGGGGAGTGTAGTCTTGTTCAAGAGCATGAGTTACCATTTCTCAGCAAAAGAAAATTAAAAAGAGTGGTATGAATTAGGCAAAATTAGATGAGATTTAAGCTCCTATATTTAAGTTTTGGAAATAGCTAGGTCTAGTATATATATATACAAGTTATACTCATGTTGTAACTATAAGAGTACGATAATTAAGTGAATAGCATGTGTACATATACATAGGCCATATTCATCGATTACCCATGGTAAATGACCAAGTTCATCTAAATATTTCGTCGGTCACTAAAAAAAGTACTCAAATAGCGACGGAATGAGTGACGGTATTTTTTGTTACGAGCTTATTAGCGACGGTTTTTGTGACGGCTTTGTGACAGTTTAGTCAATTTGCGACAGATTTGTGACAATTTTTTAAATTAGCGACATGTTTTTGACAGTTTTTTACTCTCACTAAATCAAAATTTTGTAGTGGGTGGTACCTTAATTGCTTCTCCTCGTTTTTCTTTTTTTTCACGATTCATAGTCCCGGGACTATAATTTGAGAAGGATACGACTTGTATTATGAACCACATTGATAAATATACTCGCTATAAATAAAATATCAGTTTAACAACATAACGTTTGATGATAAACTGATTTTTTTTAACGACTGTTATCTATATTGTTTGTATTGGCCGGACTTTTTGTGGGGGTATTTGAAAATTAATTGGATTACATGCTTCAATGCACATTTCCATGTACAATATCATCTAGGTTGAGTTGAGAATTAAATTTATCCAAACCGCAACATAAATTTTTTACGGGTTGCAGATTGGGTTGAGCCTAACCCTTCCCGTGCATGCCCCTAATCAAGAGTCAAATCTTTACATAAATAAATCCGAACAAAATCATAATCATGATAAAAAAAAAACTCAATGTCTATGTAAGGATTCATAAGTACATCATATAAAAATTCATCTCCAATCTTGCTAAAAATAGACGCATTTTTAATTATTTTATAGATACTCTAAAGTTGAATTTCAATTTTGACCCATTCCAAACACTTATTTTGGATCTCCTCTATTTAAAATTTGACCAGAAATACGAGAAAGAAGATAATCTTATTTTTATTTAAACCATAGTGAAAATATTAAAGTAAATGAAAACTATTATCTTATTTATTTGGCTTCATAATAATTTACATAAGATGGATAGAATATGCAATCTTCAAAATGAACTCAATTATTTTTGTATAGTTTAGACGGTACAAAATTAGATTCATTTTGCATCTGAACAACAAATGTCCCGCATCTGTGTGCAACCGCATCAGTAAACTTAACCATTTTCTCAAACATAACATATTTTATATATTTTAAGCAACCGTTTACATTTATACAAAATTTTATGAGCTTCTTTATTAATTTTCTTATAATAAGCCTACATTATTTCTTTTTATTTGTTTATTATTATTTAATAATCATAATAATATTTCAACCACAAAAATATGAACCACATGATATATAGTTTATTGCTATTATATTCACATGATAGTTTATTACAATAATCATGAATTTTGTGTTCCCTAAAATTTAAAAAATTTATAAGCATCTTGATGCATGACACTTTTTATACCATAATCATCAAATTTTAGGAAAAATTATGTTTTGAGATAACAGATGCGGATACTCTAAGACCGACTGAGTTGTTTAAGTAATTAAATAATTACAATAGTGATTCCAAATTTAAAAAGGCTTTTATCTCTCAACCCCAAATGAGAATCCCACATCACTTATATAGTATCTCTATTTCTCCCTTCATACATTCGGAAACCCCTTGTAATTCCTCTACATTTTCTCTTAAATTGAACAACAACTTTTCAAAATTTATATACTCATGCTAACACCTTTATCTTTCAAAAAGCTATATATTTCATGTCAATTTTAAAAACAATCAACAAAGGGTGGGAAGTGGGATCTCAGTATGGAGATTGAACCTATCACTATAACAAACTCAACAAACTTAAGAATTAGACACGGTTTTTATAGAGACAGTCAAATTTTGTCTCTAAATGGTAAATTTTCGGGAAAAAAAATAATCTTTTAGACAAAAAAATAAATTTTTTATCCTCAAATCTAACTTTTAAACACATAATTTGTAAAAAAAAATTATCTTCAAAGACAATCTCATACGGACATTAAAAGACAATTTAATTTCGTCTCAAACAAAAAGTATTTTGAGACAAATTTTAATTATCTTCTTATGTTCGTATGAGATTGTCTTTGAAGACAAAAAAAATTCAAATTATGTGCCTAAAAGTTAAATTTGGGAATAAAAAAATTATGTTTGTGTCTAAAAGATTTTTTTTGTCCCAAAAAATTACCATTTGGAGACAAAATTTGATTATCTCTAGAAATATTGTCTCTAATTCTTAAGTTTGTTGTAGTGTATATATACATATGCGTGTGTATAATATTGTGTGTGTTATAATTTTTGTTTACGTATTATGTTCAGTTTAAGGTTTATCTTCTTTATTTTGGTAGATTTTCGATTAGGGTTGAAAAATCATTGTTGCTTTTAATTGTTGGATCAAAAGTGTAAATTTTGTAACTACACATAAGAAACAGAGGGATCCCATGCAGGACTAGACTTTTGGAACGTACTCAACTCTCGAATAGAGCAATCACACCGGTTTTCTTATATATTTTTTTTATATTTAAGATAATTAGAATCACTTTCATATTTTTAGGATAACAATTTAACTTTATAAAATTTTCAGCTTTTCTATCAAATTTATTATTATGACTAAATATTATTATATTTTAATATACTTCTATCAATTTTTCAACCCAAATTAATTTACTAGAGCAAACATATTAAATAACTTACAAGTTTTCTCGTATTTAAAGTAAAAAGTACACTTTTACAACTTATAAGGAAACGTTTTGGTTTATACAAATTATCAGTTTTTTTATAAATTTCTCTATCACAACTATACAACTCATTTTTTTGTTATTTTATTAATTTATATGTGAAAAGTATAAATAAATGAGAGAGAATAAGAGAAAAATAAGAGAGATAAATTATTATTTTAATTATAAGGGAACATTTTGATCCGTGATATTTGAGTTTATGCATATTTAAGGTAATGCATAAGAAAATTGATGCGTATACAATTTTAGAACAATTTACTTATATTTAAGATAAATTGGTGATATAAGATAACTGATGTGAGTGCAACCGTGTTACTTACAGGTTTCGCTTGTCCAATTTTTGTATAGATGTATCAAATGAGTGACATATCAGTCTTTGCTAAGGCATGTCCAAGTCCGAAAGTGTGGACATGTACAAATTAATATCTGTCTTTTTTTTTTTGGGGAAAGAATTAATATCTGTCTATATATGGACACAATATGTAGACATATACAGAATGGTTTAATATTTTAGTGATAAACAAAACCATTCACTTTTTGCTAGGAGACGGGAAGCAGAGTAGCTGACTCTTAGTTAGAGTTACTCTGTAATTTAATAACAGATTCAATGGCTGTGGAAGCAGAGTAACCCTGACTCAGAGTCAGGTACTCTGCTTCCTAGGAGACGATGACAACGATGATCTCGTCCTAGGTCAGATTTAGATCCGACCAAGCTTGTTTTTCCCTTCTTCTTTAGATATAGGTCCTCTCTTTTCTCACTTTGTTTTACGAGTAGTCATAAATGATGATCGGAAGCATATCCAGCGAGGAGGAGATGACTTAACTGTGGCGTGGTGGTGGTGTAGTTGGGGAATAGTTTTCCACTAGAGAATGAATCAAATAAAAATAATAAATTAATAAACATATTAATATTTTAACGAAGAGTAAGCTTTAACTGTCGTGCACCATTTTAAGACCAGGTATTCATGATGGACCTATACTAGTCCAAAAGCATACATTTAGCATCAAAGAAATTTGAGTTATGTTGATAAAACGAATGTAACTAAAATTTAACAACAGAATAACAACTAATTGTATTGCTAAAATTTAGCCACAATCAATTTACCTTACGTAAAAAGATGCCTTGTAAATTACATACCATATAAAATAACTCATCTGTGTAATACCATTTTTTGTTGTAACAATACATAAAATTGCCCATCAGTACCTTTCAGTTGTCGTAACAATACATTTTTTATGCCTTTTAGTATAATCTGTGTAATTCAAACCGAACTATAATACTGAAGTGAAGCAATAAATTTACAACATAAAGAAATTCAAAATCCATAACCAGTCCATTAAAAACTAGTCATTAAAATCTCTCTGAAACTACAAATGAGTCTAGTGCTCACTTTTTAAATACAAGCAAGACATGATTCTGTTGTTCAAAAAGAAAAAAAACCTAACGTCTTAAAATTCATACAAGATTAGATTTAAGCTTTACGAACAATAACCCGTCTTTCTCGCTTGTATTCAATCTCATCTCTCTGATGCATAATTACAAGAGCTCTTCTAACCTGCCATATAGACCAACAAGACCCGTCACGAAATTATACCATTTACTCTAAATCAGTTCAAAATATGCAAATTGAAACTCCATCCTCTCAAGCTTGGAGATGCATTTAAAGGAGGTAGATGCTGTAACCAAGTTGTTAGCAATCGCAAAGTCTAAACTACCATGAAAACTAAAATCTTTTTATTAAATTATTTGTTTTATTTCCAACGTTATGCAAGGAGGCGGGGGAGATGATATTTGAGGATGAACTCATTTAATGACAAGAAAAAAGTTTTATGAACTTACTATAGATTCATTCATTCCTCTCCTCGTAAGCTCATCGACCAATCTTCTCTCTGATATATGACTCCCGATTCCCATTCTTCTTTTTATATGGGTTTCTGCTTGCTGCTCATACCAAAATAAAGTGTGAAATTTTCTGATTATAAGTATTAAAACTGATAAACAGTATAAAAAAAAACTGGGTCTTAGGCAAAACCTTTATTTCGTTTGCCATCTCAGGAGAAAGATTAATATGCTGATTGACTCCGGACTTTGCAGCATCCATGGTCGAAATAGTAAACAACCTGATAGCTTCCAGTACATGAGCATCATCTGCTTTATGTAACCTAAATTATAAATTGCAAAGAAAACGAACGTAAGACAGGTACTAACAAAATATAGGCATTTTAACAAAGTAAAATTTGTGCCGATTCATAGAATGAAGGCAATAAAAAAACTGTTGGTGTCAACTTACAGAGACATTCTTGCTATTGCTTCACTCAACCTTACTATAGCTTCCAACTGCCTCACTGTAATTGGTATTGCAGTTGCTTGTCCGGTTTCATTTGATTGTCTCCTCATATCCTACAAACAGTAATATATCAAAAGAAACGACCAGGAAAATGCAACATTTTTTTTTCTAATTTATTTGGGTGCATGCTTGTTAGGCAACACAAGGATGGTCGCAGAAGTTTAATCTAGAAATCAACCATTTTAAATATCTAATGGAACTTGGCGATACTCATAACAAGCCAGCGATTTATAAACTAAAAAGAAATAAGTCACCCGGGTTAACTTAGTCAGACGAGGGTCTGGAAATCTGGTGATCAATTACTTTACTAATTCAAAATTTTGTTGCTGTAATTTATCAACTATTAGATAGTTGACGGAGAAAATTTGCTAATTTATATGGCAAGCTTTGTACAGTATATGAATGCATAAGACAACCTTTTTTTTCTAATTTCTCTGTGTGTATTTGTTAAGTAGCAAAATGATAGTTGCATTAAAATCAAAATAGTTACTTACCCAATTTTTAAAAATTGAATAGAACTAGGTAATAGTTTTAACAAACTAATGAAACGGGAAAAAAACTAAAACTAAAACTAAATTAATCTGGTTAACCAAAATACTATCTGGTGTATAGTTACTATCCTACTTCACTTTATTTTAAGAGAACTAGTGGAAGGTTTCAGGAGTACATGTACTAGGTTGAAAATGAAGAGATTTCAAAAGTTACTAAAAAAAAGCAACTTAATTTCAGATTCCATGAGCTGGAATATACCTGTCTAATTTTAACATAACTCTCTTGCAACATCTTAGCAGCAGACTCCGTCAGACAGGGGCGACATTCAGTTCGACAGTATTGTATATACCTGTAAAATAAGTAGGTTAAATGAGCTCTAAACCAACGACTCCTAAACCAACTCTAGTATGGTTAAAAAAAATAAAGCGATCATCACCTCTTAAGCCAATTATATTCTTTAGACTTTTTGGCATCATTATTGTTCGGGCCCGCAGAGGTATGGAGTTTGATAACATGGTCAGCTATAGTCTGCAGAAGAAAAGCATGGTCATCAAATAGTTGCTAAAAGCTTATAGTTTCCTAGTTAAACAGAATTCCAATGATTTTGCAGTCAACTCACAAGTTGCATACATAATGGTAACGAGAAGTACCTTATCTTGACTGAACATTCTGATATCTTTCACAATAAAAATAAGATCAAATCTTGAAAGAATTGTAGTCTGCAAATCAATGTTGTCTTCAGCAGTCTGGGCAAAAAAACACTGTTAGGTCTCTGTTTTGATTTTGGAACTATAAATGAAATGCAAAAAAAAAATGTGCAAACCTTTAAATCATCATAACGCCCTGATGGTGGGTTAGCTGCAGCTAGCACAGCCGTTCTAGAATTCAGCACAGTTGTTATTCCTGCCTTGGCTATGGAAATAGTTTGCTGCTCCATTGCTTCATGTATAGCAACTCTATAAAATGTACAAAACTAATCAGAATTCAAAATGCAAAACCAACTGTCCATATTTATGATTTAAAAACTCGCTTGAAAGCAAGCACTTTTAGGCTTGTTTTTACATATCAAGGTAAAACAATGTTAGGCTATGCTGAAAACCTCAGAAAACTCAAATATTACGCTTTTTACGTCTTGAACCGCACTTTTTAAACTTCAAACTTAAAAATCTTAAGCTTTGTTATTTTTTCAAAAAACATATAACATAGATTAAGCTTTAGCAACACATCTATCAATGTCCACTTTTTTCTACAAAACATTGATTTATGTATTAACATATATATAATAAGCATAAAGTCTACCACTGCCTTAGTTTTTCTACAAAACCTGTCTTCTGGTCTCATTTTGTCGAACTCGTCAATACAAACAACGCCTCCATCTGCCAAAACCATTGCACCACCTTCCAAGTAAAATTCACGCTATATAAAAACAGAAATGAGTCAGATAGACATTGATGAGGAAAATATGGTTTTTGAATGCGACGGTTTTAAGCTTCCAAACAAGTTGTATGTACACTCACAGTACTGCTGTCTTGAATAACAGAAGCTGTAAGACCAGCGGCTGATGAGCCCTTCCCTGAAGTATACACAGCTATTGGAGATGTTTTCTCAACAAACTTGAGAAACTTCATCAATTAAAGAGAAAAAATAATCAGTTGCTGCTTGTGAAATATAAAATTGTCAGAATGAAGTTCAAACCACAGTTCCGTCACTTTGGATCAAATTTCAATTTCCGATCTCATAGTTTCAGTTGCAATACCGATGGTCCTCATATTTTACATAGAATTTCTATTTGGCCCCCTTAGTTTTAATTGAAATACCAATAGTCCAGATTTTTTGAGTTAGTTGACATTAACAGTTCCCACAATTTATACTGGTTACGCAACATCCCAATTTATAACAATATTGGTCTCGGTAGGAAGGGACAACCGGTCTAACTTACCAGAATTATTATGGGAGTTAGTTAGTACTGTTGTAATTTGACTACAAGTGTAACTTATTCTAACCGTGAGGATTGATATGTTGAAACTGAAACTACAGGGACCAACTTGAAATTTCTCGCTTGTATAATTCACATTTATGTTTCAGATTAGTATTGTGTGATTTTCCAACCAAGAATTAAACAATCATTGAGATACACGGAACTACACAGAAGGCAAAGGTGGTAAAATGATGAGAAGCAATGGCCATTTATGCAAAAAGAAAAAACATAGCAACACACCTGTGATTTGGCAGTAGATGGATCTCCCAACAGCAACACATTAATATCACCTCTTAACTTGACACCATCTGGCAGACACTGCAAATTTTAAAAAAGAAAAAAAATCAGCAAAACAAAATAAGAAATATATCGCTCCCAAATGAAACTGTGCTCCAAAGTTCTTACGTAATAACAGGTAATGCTTTATACCTTTCTGGTTCCACCAAACAAAAGACAAGCCACGGCTTTTTTTACATCAACATGACCAAAAATAGAAGGAGCAATCTGCGCGCAAATCTTCTCATATGGTTTGCCTTCTGAAGCAAATTTTCGGAACTCTTCAATCTGCAAGATATTAGCATCAAAATCCAATTACATATAAACTAATAAATCCATGATTTATGGAGCGAGTTCAAAGCTATATTTTTTTTTTAAAAATCAACAACAATTTTCTGCAAACTAAAAATTTCCAGCAAAAATGAACTTTCTGTTTTCCCAAGTAAATTACTTAACATTGAGGTAAAAAAAAAAATCGCACCATCATATACACATTTATTATTACTTGGCAAAAAGCTCAAAATAATTGACATCCCCACATAGCTTCATCATCTGGTGAAGATTTAGTCTAATTCAACAAGTAATCTTACTATTTATTATAATTCAAAATAGCTACCTATTTCATTAATTTCTCTGTCAAAATATGTAGTAATTAATTACCTCATCTGCTGTAAAATTTGAAGGACACCTAGAATCAGTCTCACTGGCATCTTGTATTCCAACAACCCTTATGTATGGCTGTCTAACTGCAACAGCTCCTTTGTGGCTACATAAAAATCCACATGCAGAAATTATGCATAAATCTAAGCGTACAAAGTACAAAAATGAAGTGAAATAGAATAATAAGCTTTTCACCCACTGAGAGTTTATAACTTACGATGTATTTGAGTTTGAAGCTTGAAAGATACTGTAAATGCCCATGATGGTCAATCGTGTACCAGGTACAATTGTTTGGACAAGCTGACGATCAACTGAAAGAAGAATATTTCGTGGAAGTTCACCAGTAGGGACATCCTGTAGTTGTAGTTGCACCAAACGAAAAATATTCAGTTTTAAACATTTGTTCTAAAAATTCAAAGTGTATCTTAAACTTCAACAACCTGTGATAAAACAAGACAAGCTGAAGCCAAGTTGTTCTGAATTATACGGTTAAATAAATCAACTGTATCACGAGACCGCAATATTTTAAAAATCCCAATACAAATATACAAACATGTATACTAATTCACACAACATGGTAGAAGTAAAAAAAACATATTTAAAAGAAGCCATAGTCTATTGCCTTAGGATTTTCTGTAATTCCACCAGTGAAAGAGACAAAAGTTTCATTATTTAGTCCTTTTTTTGACAAGAGAAGAAGCTCAATCTAGTAAAAAATTAGAATTAAACGAACCTCTATGATGTTTAAATAACAAATTTCCGAAATCATATCTAGTCCAAACAGAATGGTAAGATTACGATGCAATAATCTCTTACCTCAGGATTTTCCTGCAACTTTAACGTCTGTTGATCGACGTATTTGCTTCTATCTGGTACCACAATCCATGGATCAAGTGGGCACGGTTCTTCTCCAAGCTGCACAATATTATTAATCACTGATATTAGTGTTCCAAAATTAAAAAAAGGACAGCAGAAACAATCAAAAACAAAAATGGCTGAACACCTGAGGTGTGTGGTCACAGGATCGTGGCACAATTGCCCCACCAAGACCAGGACGACAAGGTACAGACTTCACATTTTTACAGTTTTTGCATAATAACGTCACATAAGTTGCTTTTGCCTTAGTCCTGGAAGCAGCTATGACTATTCCAGATATTTTAACCAGTTTCGATATGGTTTGTGCCTGTTTTTTAGTCCAGAATGCATATATAAGACCATTACCCACAGTATTATTTAAGAAAAAAACGCAAGTATTTTTTACAGATGAAAGATACCCCAAGAGATCGCATTGACACTGGATCCTCATTAGAAGCCAACAAAATCTGCACTTCATCAGTTTCGGGTTCTTCCATTTCTCCAGTCTCACCAGCAACTCTTGATCTCAAACTAGCCAGAACTTCACCTGCCGCAGTTTCGAACTAAAATAATACAAAAACAGTCACAATTTAATACATTTATAGTACATGATAATATAACAAGTTTCCTACACAAACTTTTTTTACAAGGAAATAATTCTGTTGACTCCCATAAAGGGGCAACTTCTTAGATTAAATTTTAGAAAGCTCCTAACAAAAAAGCTTCCCATGCCAGCTAATCAAATATGTAAATATATGCTTCATCTTTCTCATAATAATAATAGTCTAATTAGGTTTTTCAGGTAGTTTAGGAAAATTAATTAGTGCATTAAAAAATTATTATTCTCCCACATTTTCCCCTATCTTAGTATACATGACTCATGAACTATGATAAATGTTTTTGTTAATTACAAAGCTAATAAATAAAGGTATAAACAGAATAACAACAAATCAAGGAGGCCAGCAAGTTCGGCTACTTATGAGGGTAAGACGTTATATCGGAATAAACTAAACTAAAATTTTGTTACAAGAGTGTGTTATGACACTTAACCTATACATAAACATATATATGTACACCAGTTCCATTTCATCATTTCTATTCCCCAAGTCAATTCAATCAGCGACATTCATAAACTCAATTACCAAATATACATATTAACAAAAAAAATACCACCAGAGATATTCAGCCACGGATCATATATAATTAAAAATTAATGAAAATTGATGGAGACGGTCAAAGCGGAACTAGGTGGAGACAGTCAACCTCCCACCGATAAAAAATGATGAAAAAGTAAAATTTTCTATGTATTTGGGTTAAAATCTTCAAAATTAGCGTTTTACCGACTCAAGTTACTGGTTCGGTCCCTATGTGTGTGTGTGTGTGTGTGTATACTTCAATCAATCACATTTCATGCTTAATATTCACAAATTCCCAGATCAATTTAATCAATTACCTCTAAACAACACATGAACAATTGGATATTTATATGCTTAAATCAATCACATTTCATTCTTAGTATTCCATAATTCCCAAATCAATTACCAGTCATTCACTAAACAACAACAAACACACAAATAACAGATAAACATAGATAATTTTCTATGTTAGTGTTTTAATAAAAATTTAGCGTTTTCAATAAAAAGTTAGCTTTTTAATCAAAAATTGGCACTTTTAATCAAAATATAACTAAAAAATAATTTTCAAAAATAATTTTTATAATAAAAAACTAGCACTTTTAATTAAAAAATTAGCATTCCAACTCCTACAAAGTTAAGCTTCTATAATCAAAATTACTGGTTCCGACCCTAATTCCCAAAGCAATTCAATCAATCACTGATTATTCACTACAACAACAAATATACATGTGTGTGTGTATGTATATATATACATAAACACTTGAATCAATCACATTTCATTCTTAATAATCCCAAATCAATTACCGGTCATTCACTAAACAACACACGAACAAATAACAGATAAAACCAATATATATATATATATATATATATATATATATATAAATTAGGTGATTGAGTTGGGCTAATAATTGGAGCTAGAGTTCCGTAACAGGCTCTCCCTGTAACAGAACACGTTGGGCTCGTCTTTCATTGCGTAGCTACGGATGAACTCCTTGAGCTTACGGAAAATGATGTGGCGGCTGTCGGGGAGGTCGGAATCTCTGTTGCCGTGTGGGAACTGTGCCTGGTCGCTGTAAAACACCGCTCTTTCGTCCCATCCTGACATCTCTCTCTCTAGAATACGGATTAGACATATGTATCTATCTGTGTATGTATATGTATATGTATGGGGTTTGTGGAGAGAAATTTGGCGGGAAAATTGGATGGGTTTTTTGGGTGAATAAAAAATAAACTTCAAAAATTAGGGAAAATTGGAACAGATATCAGATCTGCACCAACGACTAAAAAAACTACAAAAAAAAAAACCCAAAACCAAACAGGTAAGCTAAATAAACTGCCAAAAAAAAGGTGAACAGACCTTTTAACTAAAAAAAACTACAAAAAAAGGCAAACCCAAACAGGCCCTTAAGCTAAAAAAACTACATACAAAAACCGAAACCAAACAGGCCCTTAAGCTAAAAAAAACCCGAAACTAAACAGGTAAGCTAAATAAACTGCCAAAAAAAGCCGAACAGGCCTTTTAACTAAAAAAACTACAAAAAAAAAAGGCAAACCCAAACAGGCCCTTAAGCTAAAAAAACTACAAAAAAAAGGCAAAATCAAACAGGTACTTATGCTAAAAACAACCCAAATAAAAGCCGAACAGGCCCATAAGCTAAAAAAGTCAAACCCAAACAGGCCCTAAAGCTAAAAAAACTATAAAAAAGGCGAAATCAAACAGGTAAGTTAAATAAACTGCCAAAAAAAAGGCAAACGGGCCTTTTAACTAAAAAAACTACAAAAAAAGGCGAAATCAAACAGGTACTTAAGCTAAAAACAACCCAAATAAAAGCAGAACACGCCCGTAAGCTAAAAAAAGTCAAACCCAAACAGTCCCTTAAGCTAAAAAAAGAGGAAACCAAACAAAAAAGATATACCAGAGGAAGGTAATCTGCGGGGGCGGAACGGAGTATCCCATCTAAATTATCGTAGGATCGGAGATGAGCAAGGTCGACTAAAAGCGAGCTAGAGTTCCGTAACAGGCTCTCCCTGTAACAGAATACGTTGGGCTCGTCTTTCATTGCGTAGCTACGGATGAACTCCTTGAGCTTACGGAGAATGACGTGGCGGCTATCGGGGAGGTCGGATTCTCCGTTTCCGTGCGGGAACTGTGCCTGGTCGCTGTAAAACACCGCTCCTTCGTCCCATCCCGACATCCTTCTCTCTCTCTCTCTAGAAAATGGATTACAGATCTGTATCTATATCTATATCTATATCTATGTATCTATCTTAATTGAGGGTTATTATAGTGGGGGGATTTTGGCGGGGAAATTTGGCGGGAAAATGGGATGGGTTTTTAGAGGGAAAATGGGTTTTGAGTGGTAAAATTATAATTTAATACGTATTTATAAACTTATTTTAAAAAAAAACTCGGTTATTTTGAATTTGACGACTCTTTTATAAAAAAAATACATATTTTGTAAACTTATTTACAAATAGGTACATATATCATTAAAAATTCTAAAAAAATATTTAAAAATTAAAAATCAAAATTTTAAAAAATACGTTTTTTATACAAAAAAATATGTGTGATCATGTCTAATCATGTTCAATCTTGTATGTCTAATATTATTTGATCATGTCTAATCATATCCAATTTTATATGTCTAATCATGTTTAATTTTATCTAATCGTGTATAATACTGATTGATATTATGGATAATTTTTTTAATATTTTTTCAATTTTTTTGAATTTTTATATTTATTTTTTGATTTTGATTTTGATTTTGTATATTTTTTATTTTTTATGACATATGTACCTAATTGTAAATAAGTATATGTATCTAATTGTAAAAAAGTACACATATGTATCTGTTTGTAACTCTCCCGGGAGTTTTAGATGCCATTATCCAATTTCATTACATAATTTTTAGTCTCGTTTTGGATACCGGTAGCCAACTCCCTTTTGGTGGAAGTGGAAACCGAAACGGAAAACAGGGTGAATAAATTCCAAGGTTTATATGTGAAAATAATGGCAAACAAGAAACGGAAAGCGAAAAACGGAAACGTGGTTTATGAGAAGGAAAACAAATACTCCGGTAACTATGTTTCATTATTATTTGGTTGTCATGTAACTTATTAATATCAATGTAATCGGCAGACGCCAAAGCGTCATTGGTTGTTTTTTCTGTGAAAAAAAAAACGATGTTTTATTATTTCAATTGGATATTTTTTCCGAATGACATAACTCAATGTGTCTGGTCATTAAATGTCTAAATCTCAAAGTAATCCGGTTTCTGTATTTTACTACTCTTGTGTGAAATTTATTACGCTAAATTTTTATGGTGTGAGTTCTGTAATCGATCATATTAAATTGTCCATTTTTTTGTTTAAAACGGTTATAATCAATCGCAAAGTTACAGTCTACAAATTGATCGAATTCAAAAAGCAAATAGTAACTCTGCTAATAAAAAACATGCTGAATTTACAAGGAATTGTATGCTAGTATCAAAAGTAATGCACATAGAAACTTGAGTAAGAAGTCCTAACACTATGTTTGGTGAAGACTTTCTTACCGAAAAGGATGGCGAAACGAAATTTTAAAACTTTAACAAAGCATAAGAAAAATGTTTGCTGACAAAGTTTTTAAGCTCAAACAATCGTCGTATGTACACTAGCAAAAATAGGAAGACCCCGATCCAAATAAGTTCCATAAGTACAATCAATAGTTAAAATATGAAGCAGCAAAATAAAATTTTACATTCCATACTGGAAATCTAAGAGCAGAATAGTTTGATGTGTATCTTGAAAATTAAGCATGCTTCATGTTATAAGCTGAAGCCAATATTCTAAGCAATAACTAGGGGATTATGTACTAGCTTTATACCCAAAATACATATATATTACACTTGATAATAAAGAAAAATGTTGGTCATTTTCAACAATGAGCTACATATATCAGATATTACAAGCGATATTCCACAAAATGCTTGCTGGGGTTTTCTAATAATAATAAACATAAGATTTAATTCTAGTAATCTAAATATAAACCCAATATTTATTTTTCACAAAGGGTTAAATTACTGTCTGTCTCGCTTGCAGTCAATTTAAGTATCCTGCATTCTTTAAATACCACACAGCCCCTTCAGCTGCACTCTCTGCTGCATCTTTCTTTCTCAAATGCGGTGCTCCATAAGCCGCAAGTACATCTGAGTCTTCAGCAATTTTTACGGATGCTTTGAAGGTAAACCTGTAGAAAAAGGAAATAAACATGCAAGTAAGGTCTCCGATTGTTAACCAAGAGTTGTTTTTAAGCTAATAACTAAAATTTGTAGTAGTTGGCATGTAATTTTACAAAAGAAGGTGAAGACACAAAAATCACAGTGAGGTTCTTGTTCATTGGCAGGAGAGGCTGCATTGACCTTGTCACATCATTTTAGTGGTTGCAGTTTTTAAGCTCAATTGTTTGCGACCAGTTTAGAACCTGAGCTCTTCTCAGTTTTTGGTCTGAAAGAGCTTATGAAATTTTGAGCCGATGAACCTAGCTTTTTTCTCAAATATATTTTTTAGCTTATTTGCTTCATATCTGTTACCAGAAATCCCTAATCAGGAGAGATTGTTCCAGAAATACTTCCCCCTCCTTCTCCCCCTATGATTTTCAAAAAAAATGAGAATGGATGGGATTTCTCAAATAACAGAAATTTTTTGGAAAAAAAATCATTTTCGATTGTAGATAATGTTTTCAAGGCAAATCTTTTAATTATTTATCTCTAAGAGTAAGAACTTACTCTTTCAAGTGGCTCGGTCCTGCCTCTTGGCAACACTCTAATACAGGAGCTTCCCAACAATTAGCAGCACAGATTTCATACAACTGTGACCTTGCCGTCTTATTTCTTGTGCCTCCTGGAGGATAAATCTATTATCAGAACTCATTTAAATATTAAAATTACTCATAAGATTTAGAAGAAAAGGTTAGATATCGACCTGCACCCTCTGGCTCAGATTTACAGTTACCATTTGCAGTGGGTGAGCTTGCTGTTTTTGTGCTTGAAACTCCTGGTGAAAAACATTATTATTCGAACAAGTTCAAATGCTCAAATAGGCTCAAATAGTACACAGTTTATAATTTAGAATATACCTGGGACATGTTGCTCGGGTTGAGGATGTGTTTTCCTCGGGGAATTTAATCTATTGTGGAAAATCTTCTCAGATGTTTCGCTAATAGGGTGCACTTTACGATGAAAATGACTTTTCAAATTTCCATTCATCCTCGAAATATCCGAGGGAACAGCATCAGGGGCTGTAATGTCAATTGCTGCTTCATCATAACCTATAAGCATAGCAGGCATCTTGCGGCTCGTCTTCACAACTTCTTCCAAAGATTTAGCCTTCGGTCTGTACCCTCGAGCCTGTTAAATGAGTTGTCATAAAGCTCAATAAATTGGTCATAAATCTTAGAAAGCATATGTAAGGACGGAGTACATAAAAAGAACAGAAAACCAACAGTTCCTTATTTTCATAAAAACAAGAAAGCAATTAATTAACCCTCGCCATGAACCAGATTGACAGTGCTCATTTATACTGATGAATTACTTGATGGTCCTCATCAAACATCACGAAGGACTGTTATACATTTTCATACAATAAAACGGAAGGAAAAACTTCTAGCTACTTTGGCTACATACAGATTCATGTCACATTTAGTTGCAAAACATAATATATTTCATTTAACGGCAAAAATTCAGACATTAACAAAAATACCTTCAATCGTCGGCATAATTCTTGTGCAGCGATTTTTCTAGCTTCCTTTCTGCTAAAGTTGCTTGCACCAGCAGCTTCACAAACACCTTCACCTTCAATTCTCATTTCAACTGAATAAGTCCTATCATCTTTTTTCAATGTTGGACTTTGCAAATCCCATCCGTAAAACTGGCAAAGTTCTTGCACCTCCCTCAGAGGATTGATTTGTAAATTGGAAAAGTTAGTTACACGGTCCATAAAGGACAGCATAATTTTCCAAACACAATTCAAGTCAAACCCTGAATCGAGTAGAATAGCACCAATAGATGACTCTACCAAGTCTCCCAGGGCCTAAATCAAAATCATGAATACATTGTTAAAAACTACTCACAAATTAAATTGTCAATAGATCAAATTCCAAACTGCTCCAAAACTCCAGGTGAGTCCAACTCAAATCTCAACCATCAGCTTGAGGAGATGAATCACTCAAATGCTTATGAGTATCTGTTCGGCAAGAAGAAAATGTCCGCCTGTGTAAAATTTCCACCACCTAATTTCGTTCAAGTTTATCATCTCGTGACTTGTTTTTTTTCTTAATTTCATCCTTTTTAAAGGACAGATTTTACAGGGTGAATTACAGAAATGGTCCCCATACTAAGTGAGAAATTTTGAGTACGTCATAATAGTTCTAAACTTCTAACTGCAATACCGTTGTTCCTCAAAGTTTGAATGAGTTACTCTAACAGTCCCCATAGTTCCAGTAAGTTAGACTGGTGGTCCTTACATACGGGAACCAATATCAATACATAGGAGTCACCTGTTTACTCCTTATAAAACATGGAGAAAATTTGTACAACTTTCTCAAACTTTGAGGACCAATAGTGATTCAATTATAAATATAGGGACCAAATTGAAAATCTGCATATAAACGAGGACTGCCAATGTTACAATTTGAAACTATGTAGGGTCAAACTGAAACTAGATCTAAATTCCAGAGTATGGGGACTATTATTGTTGTAGTTCACCCTAATTTTCACATATTAATGATACCGTTAACTTCGAAGACAGTAAAATTAATCCTGTGATAGAACTCAAGATACAGAAACACCTTAGTACAACAAGAGAAAAAGTATAAAGTGAGTACCTTGGGACAACTTGGTCCTTCCTCGACATCTTTCTGTGAAGCGGACGTTTTGATGAAATTAACATATTTGTTTATAGAAGTGTTTAAGCAAGGTGAATCGCTGAGTAAAAACTTCTGGAAAGAGCGACCCACGGCAATGTTGGCGAAGGAGTTATTATTTACTGATAAGGATCTCAAATCCGTTAGCTGACCAGGCTTCAGTTTCGGATACACCGAATACAGATAGGAGGTGATCAAATAGTCTAAAACAGCATCTCCCAGAAATTCCAGTCTCTGTTTAAATAATTTCAAGTATTAGCTGGATTAACCAACCCATAACAGACTAACAGGTATGTCTTTACTCTTAATGCTGGCTAACGGCTAATTTGATTGCAAATGTTTATTTCAGCTTTTTTCCTTTAAGCTGTAATGCATTTGGTAGATCAGTTTAAAACTTGAGTATTTCTTGTTTTTTGCCTGAAAAGGCTAGAAGCTTCAATGAATCCAACTTTCCTCTCAAATCTCAATATAAAATCTTTTAGCTTATTTTAGAAAAGCTGCACGCTCTAAATAGTTAAAGCAATGAAGAGCTAAGGAGTAGCTTTATTTACAAATTATGCCATTACGGAACTGAATAAAATTAAGTTGTACTCCTATAAACAGCATGAAAATCTGTTTTTCAAATGATTTGTCCATTTCCTGTGGGAATTTCATCTGATTTCTATACTACATCACGCGTTTTTAGAAAGAGCATCATCTTCCACACTTAGCCCTTGTCTGGTTGCAGCTTTTAAGCTCTTCTTTTTTTGCTTACCAAACTGGAATATAGTTGGATGAACCTGGCTTTTTTCCACAACCCTTGGTTCCTTGAAAGCTGCAACCAAACAAGCCCTTATTTACAGGAAATCACACATTTTGTATTCTTTCCATCAACATTATGCATCCTATATTTACTATTCTTCATTGCTACCTAGTGTTTTCTCAATTATCTTTTTACATTTAACTTTCATGGTGTTGGATTTGCCTGAATTTTACCTGATAGCATCCCCCCAAATGCTTGTTATAAGAAGGGTGAACAAATGCTTGTAGAAGCAACCCTTTATGGACGAACTGGTACCCTAATAAATTTTCAAGGGTAGGGATGTCCAGATAAGCAGAAAGTGGCATAAGTGTTGCACTTGATGAGCATATATTGCTAACTTGTGAGGTCTGAAATTCCACGTTTATGCCAATCCATTTAAGAAAAGCAATTGTGCCTTTAAAGCCGCTGTCTACAAGGAACGCCCCAACCAGTGCTTCTACTACATCAGAAATGGTCTTTTTATGTAACCACTTATGGGATCTGTTGCATACAATTTCGACAACTCCACTACCCGCCGAAATATTCTCTTCTGAAGAATGCAATGTCTTTTCTCTTTCCTCACTACATATAACAGGACAAGGACGGCCCAATGGGTAAAATTGGCTAGGATCAAATGCCTGGTCACGTATGTATGCCTAAAAAATAGAAAAAGAGTTTGAATGTTATAGGGATTCATCTTGAAGCTTCCAATCGAATAAGAAAATTCACAAGTAAAATTCTGCTATTGATAAGTCACATAGTCGGTCCCCCAAGTAATTAGAAACGGTGTAACGACATCCAGAATGAAATTCCAGCATCTAATTTGAAAAACTTGAATCAGTCTCAAATGCGAAGAGTATTTCTCTTCGGGGAACACAGCAACTCCGAATGTGATGTAATGAGCATTCCCATCTTCTCATTTAATTACTTATTTAGTGGTATGCTAGCTTGTTTGACTTAAGCTTCTAGGCAAATTACGAGGATGGTTTGAGGTTCAGAAACAAATCTAGGTTCATCCTGAATAAAGCTTGTAGCTTTTTTCTGGCCAAAAAACCATAAGTGCTCGAGATCATGACAAACACGTCAAGGAACTTACCTGTAGTTTTTTCATTTTCGCTAGCCTCAATAAATTGGAATTGTTGACTAGGTTAGAGCGCTTCCTCGTCAGTTGCCCTTCATCAAGGGTGTCGTACAAAAGAAATAAATGTCTGCCAACAGCGAATTTGAGAAAAGCGTCACCAAGCACTTCCAGTCTTTCTAGAGAGAACTTCTCACAGCATCTCTCTGTTGTCAGTGCTTCAAGAATCTATAAAATGAATCTATATATTAGTTTCAGGTCCCGAGCTTTATTAATATACACGGGGAAAAATCGGAGGACTACATTTAAATATTTAATGGTAAAAAAAGATGAGAGTTACAGCAACGATTCCCCTCAGAGAAAATTTTGGTCCCGTAGTTTTAGTTGCAATACTTCGGGAGTTTGGGTAATATAAAAATTAGTTGCACTTGTGATCCCCATAGTTTCAATTACAACGCATTGGTCTCTTAAGTATCAGTAAGTTACACCACTGGTTCCCTTCACTAGGGTTCAATAGTGTTATACAATATACATAGGGACCACTTGTTTAAACTTTCACCTGTTGAAAATGCGGGACCATTAGTTTAACTCACTTAAAACTTGGGGGGGGGGGGCAATAGTTTTTCGAATGAAACTAAGGGGACCAAAAAAAAATCTAATTACAGTTGTTCTTCGCATCAGAAAAGGCCTTACAAACATAAAAAAAACCTGCCTTAACTAAACCCTAATTTAGGGACTAAAACATAAGAAATGTGATAGAATGGTGTATAAAAGCGGAAAAAAGTCACAGAAGATTTCGTACAGTATTATATTTTCTTAATTAAGTAATAGCCCAATCTCTGTTCTTATTTCTATTCGGTACACTAAGCATACTATATTGCGGGAAAATGCAAGATTAGAGTGCTAATAACTAATTTTTGCAGGTTGTGGGTTACATATCAAAAGCAAATTATAAATAAATGTATAAAACTGTAATTATTTTTTTAACAGTTTCAGGATCAAAAGCCTTACACGAAGTGCGGGAACCTCAGCTCCCTCTGGAAAAGCAGCACACAGCTTATCTTTCAATTCAATTGCCACAAGCAAGCTCTCCAGACGATGCAGTACCGACGGCAATATAGAGAGAGAACTTCCAATATCTTTAGAAAACCCTATTATCTTCAACTGACAAATCTCTGGAGGCAATTCAATGAAGTGCTCCTCTTTCTCATGCCATTCTGCCTCAGTAAAAAACAAATATAAGCAAACAACTAAAAAGGCCACTTAGTTTGGTTGACAATAAAAAACAAACGGCTTTTCAATAAAGTGGTGTTTGCTTGATGTGATAAAAGCAAAAAAAAAATGAATGTAGAAGTTTAGATAATTGTACATTTTTAAGTAAATTTTTCCATACCTTTTTTTACAAAAATATGCGTTTGTCACTGGATGTGTTATGTTTTTGGCAAAATGAGCTGTCTAGTAATACTACAAATATTTCTAATCGAAGTTTTTACATATGGAAGCTCAATATGCAAGATGGACTGACACACGAAAAAGAAGAAAAAATCTGTTTAACAGTAATTTTATAAAAAGTATACCTTTCTCAAAGTTCATTTTATTAGAAAGAGAGAGACATTTGGTTATGAGGAAAAAGGTAAGGGGAGGGGAAGGAGGGGGGAATTGTGCATTCATAAAAAAATAAAAATCCTATAATTCGTTAGCATTCTCTACATGTAGCAAGGATTAGTATACATATATAACCTTATACATATATATTGGTGCTTATCAAGACCGATGAGGAACTTTCTTTCTCAAACCTATATAGACTTGAAGATAATAAAAACCCACAAAAGAGGTTGCGAATGTTCTTATACATCTAATCAGTGAAGCTCACCACGTGTGGAATACCGTTGAAAACAATGATTTGAGTAAATTATGTGCAAGTATGTATTTTCATGATTATAAATTAAATTAACCATGTGAACATACTATGAAAACCTAAAAGAAGTCAAAATGATAGAATCGTTAGGAAGATATGAACAAGTAAGTTTGATCACAGAAAAATCAAAGACTAACTAAATGAAAGACAAAAAAACTTGATGAGTACCTGCGCTACCTCCCTTCCGCAATAAATTATCCACACGAAATAGTTGTTTTGCTTTTAATAGCGGTTGACCAGGGTATGAAAGTATATGAAACCTGAAAAAGAGATATAACAAGGTAAAAAATTCTGATCAGTAACACTAAAGTGGGTGTTAAAGTTTATCATATCCCAAATCAACTATATATTGATCAAGTCTGTGATTTATATAGAGTTGCCATCCATACTATCCTAAGGCCTATTGGTGGTATCAGGTATGTTATATAGTCTTTAACAGTGGGAATGAAGTTTTGGAAGTAGAACTGGAGGATTTGGATTTAAACGTCCATAAATCTGCACACGTGTAAAAACTTATCAACAAACGGACTTGCATCCTTAAAGTTTTTCTTTACTTACTCTAAAAATAAAGGCCTCTTGGGGAATGGAAGACTGCAACGGACAAAGGGTATACCCACAAGAATCATCTACATACAGCAAATTAAAACTACATATAACCAAAAGGAGGTGCATGCGGTCACTTACCTTTCAGCATAATGCTGCACATGATTCTTGGAATCTTTAAATTCACTGTATCCATTTTTCTCCTTGAGGACGCCAGAAATGAAAAAAAATGTATCCTTGCAGGGAGCATATACCAAGCTATTTATGACATCCTTAACAGCATGGCGGCCATTAGCAAGTTCTAATAAGTTGTCTGTTTCATGCCCAGTATCTTTTTTAGCCCTAAATACCGGTGATGATAAACATCTTCTTATTAATTTCCAGTCCACATTCATAGCGGTATTAAAGCTGTTCTCGGTGAGCGGAAGTAACAAGTAGTGTGTTGATGCTTGAGAGTAGTCAATACCAAATTTCCCCAGAGAAACAAATTCAGACACGAATTCAGACCGATCAATGATGACCTTAAAAAAAACTTCTTGAAAATACTGTGCCTGCAGAATCTGCAAGTTTTTTTAAGGGAAAACGATTAGGTGGACTATGGAGTGCCGTACTCTTTACTTTTAAGTGAAATGTGTGAGTTGGCTTACTGCGAAAAAGAATATGCTTAATTTAATTCTCGAAGAAAAATGTAAACTTTTCCAAAGTATCCTGGAGTATACTTGTTTTCATAAAGATAATACTTTTTTCTTCGGGAAAATAAAAGTGGTATGTTTTTCATCTAGTTGACACTACTATCAGTTGTTTCTAACTAGTTCCGGTACGAAGTACTCCGTTACATTTTACTATACACACTAGTAAAAGTACCCTTTTCACCTCCACTAAAAAGGTATCCTTTTCTACTGAAAAGATACAAACATACGAGTACAATATCAAACATTGGAGAGTAAAAGTTCACCTCATCTTTATCGAAATTTGCAACTCCTAGTGGAACAAGGTCTATCGATACCGACCGGCTACGAGCCAAAAACAATTCAAGTTGCATCCTCTCAGCCTCTATTGGGAGAGGTGATGTTATAAATATAGCGAATTTTTTATAATCTCTGTCTTCCGGATGAGGGCTTAACTTCACATAATAAGAATTAAGATAAATATCGTATTCTGAATCATGCCAAGGTTTTGCAAGTACAGCAGGAGCAATCATCTCATGTAACTCCTGTCGTGAAGCTTCATCTGCCAATGCAAGAATCTTGTTAGCTATCAGAACACCATATGATAGCAAAATGGGAGAAATTAAATTTTGTGTGAAACAAGTTTCAATTCTCTACACCAACATACAAAAATTAGCAATTTGTACACAAGCATTACATCTTGACCATTTCAAAACACTACATAGGAAAACAACAGATTGACAGCCAGATTTTAAAAATAAACGATTTATTGGGGAATAAGGAATTCTTGTGGCTTTTAAGAAAATAAGCAGGGTGGTTTGAGTTTAAGGAAAAACCTAGTGCCTGCCACCTTAAAGGAATCTAGCTTGATCGGGCAAAAAAAACAGCTTTTAAGCTAGTAAACCAAATATACCATTTAAGCAAAAAAAACAAAATGCTGATTAAAAGCTCCATCTAAACAAGGCCCAATTAGGAAATATCTGATTTAATGGTTTACTAATATTGATATAATAATGTAAAAAAGGTTAGTTTCAGGAACTGTTTAGTACCTAAACCTGTGTTTTTACGATTTGGTTGACTAAGAGTACTAAAATCGCCAATAAACAAAAGGTTACTTTACAAGTGCTATATTTTTAGACTAGGGCAATAAACGTGGTCAAGTGTTAGTGTAAGAAACTATAAATAACCAGGTTGGATAAAATGTAAATTACCATCACAGCTGTCTGAATCAGAAAAATCTTGCTCCAAATCCATGTTATCGTCATTGTGATCTGGCAAGAGATAGCAGGTTAAGGCTCCCAATTCATGTAACTCTTTACATGCTTTTAAACATGCATCTTTTTTAGCTGCTTCAAGTGAAGGTTGCGGTGAACTGGCAATAAGATGAGCCGCAGCATTTGAAGGGAGAATGATTTGGCAGATAGTTCCTTCAACATCGTCAAAGTAGAAAAAATCTGGCTTTGGATTAAAAAATCTGCAAAAAGACGGGGGGGAAGGTAAACCACAAGTATACGTTAAGCACATTTAAGTGATAATTAGAGTTATCACATCACTTTGATTTTGAAGACCAATAGACAATATAGCCATTATTCACTGACATTGCAATTTTCAAAGATTTTATGCACGTTACCAAATAGCAAAAAGAAAAAAATAGTTTGGGTGCTAATTAATCTTGAAAAGCCAATATTTTATTCACACAATTCTATTTAGATTTTTTGCTTTTAAAGACTTTTTCCATCACGTTTTCTCAAAAGACTAACTTTTATCGATGGCGTAAAAGACGGAAAAAAAAGGGTTAAATTATGGTACTAATTGCCCAAAAATTTACATTGATCTAACAATCAAAATCTGATGATAATTTCGTGAGTGAAATTGTAATTAACCCACGTATAAAGGCAAACCACAAGTACAAAATAAGCGCTTATAATATGTGAAAGAAACAACCTAGCTAATACACAATAAAATAAATTGACCAGGATTAAGGAATAAAATCTTACTCATCATGTGATAGTTTGGAACAATAGTTATGGAGTAATGAGACGCTAGATCCAGAACTGATGGTTGCACCAGTCGAAGCGACTTGATAAATATTTTCTTTATTAACATCTTCATATATCTGGCCCTGTCGCCTCGACAGAACTTCTTCGTTCATTTTTTCTTCGTCTTTCTTAAAATACTCTATTAAATTCAATTCCTTCCGGTTACTCCTGCAATGTTATTGAAGATTAGCCTTTACCGTAAAGACAAGAAGTGCTCGCAAGTATTTAAAAATTACCTGTTCACCAAAAAGACATATTCAGATTCTGGCATACGAGCACGACCTCTTGATTGTATAAAACTAGCGAGAGTATCTGGGAGATCGAATCTAATGACTAAGCAACAGGTTTGGATATCAAGTCCTTCTTCACCCACTTTAGTTGCAACTAATAAATTCAACTGCCAAATAAATTTGAAAAAACGCCAAATCAAAAAACTCTGATCTTCAGTATAATCAAAATTCCACAGTAGAAAGTATTACGCATCAAACTTAAGCAGGCACACAAAGCAGACACATTGACCGTGCATGTTTATGAAAGTAACAACACAGCAAATTTTAGGATAGGTACTTAGATATGCATGTTTCGTCTCTGATACCAAAATGTGTCTGTACGCAGTCATTTTCCTCATAAAGGCATCTCCAAAGAATTTTGCGGATGACTATGGGTCACAAACTATAAATGAGAATCACAGGAAAAAAAGAGCAGAAAGGAGATTATCCGGTGTCAGTCCATTCAGCATTTTTTTTTTGAGAATGCAATCTCTAACTCCCTGATGAAATTTGTGAGTAAAACAAGAGGAATACTTCTTATTATGATGAATCAAAATCCAATACAAATACAGACTAAAAGTCTCCTTTATATAGGCAGACAAGACTAACAAAATAACCTAACAGCATTCCTAAAGGTTAGGGGAATATCTCTACAGATATTAACTTGACTAAAATAGAATGATATTGTCTAATCTAATCTAATCAAATAACAGCAGAATATATCTAATTTACAGCAGAATATTTGCTATATCGTGGTCATTTATTTCACGCCAACACTCCCCCTCAAGTTGGATCATAGATATTGATCATGTCCAACTTGCTAATAAAGAACTCAAATTTGTCGCTGAACAACCCTTTAGTGAAGATATCTGCAGTTTGATGATCAGTTGGAACATAGATGATACACATTCTTCCAGAATCAACTTTTTCCTTGATGAAGTGTCTGTCGATCTCTACATGCTTGGTTCGGTCATGATGGACTGGATTGTGTGCTATACTTATTGCAGCTTTGTTGTCACTGTACAACCGCATAGGTAGGGAGATATCCATCTTGAGTTCATCAAGAAGTCTAAGAATCCAGAGCAGTTCGCACATGCCCTGAGCAAGAGCTCTAAATTCAGCTTCGGCGGAGCTTCTAGCAACAACATGTTGCTTTTTACTCTTCCACGTCACTAGATTTCCATACACAAATGTGCAGTACCCGGTGGTTGACCGTCTATCATTCGGACATCCGGCCCAATCAGCATCGGTGTAGATCTCTACTCGCCGATTATCTCCTCTCTTGTAGAACAGACCTCTTCCCGGAGTCTTTTTCAGATAACGCAAAATTCTGAAAACTGCTTGCATGTGATGACTCCTTGGAGCATGCATGAACTGACTTACAAGGCTCACTGCGAAAGCAATGTCCGGTCGGGTGTGAGACAAGTATATTAGCCTTCCAACAAGGCGTTGATATCTCTCTTTTTCCACAAGCTCTCCATCGTGATCATTAAGCTTAATGTTAGGATCAAGAGGTGTTGAAACAGGTTTGCTACCGGTCATACCTGTCTCCTTGAGGAGATCGACAATGTATTTCTGTTGAGTGATAGAAATACCTTTTTTAGACCGAGCAACTTCCATGCCTAGGAAGTACTTAAGGAGACCAAGATCTTTGATCTCAAATGCTCGAGCCAACTCCTTTTTTAATTTCTCAATCTCAGCTGAGTTGCTACCTGTGACGATCATATCGTCTACATACACGATTAAGATTGTAATTTCCCCCTGATTCGAGTGTTTAAAGAACAATGTATGATCAGCCTGTCCTTGAATAAACCCAAGTTTCTTCATCGTTTCTCCAAACTTCTCAAACCACGCTCGAGGGGATTGCTTGAGACCATATAAAGACTTTTTTAGGCGGCACACGAGTCCCTTGTTTTCATCACTGTGGAATCCCGGTGGAATATCCATGTACACTTCTTCCTCGATGTTGCCGTTGAGGAATGCATTCTTGACATCGAGTTGGTATAGCGGCCAATCTTGGTTAGCAGCTAGAGACATGAGAATCCTCACAGTATTGAGTTTGGCTACTGGTGCAAATGTCTCCGAGTAGTCAACACCATATGTTTGGGTAAATCCTCGCGCAACTAACCTCGCTTTGAACCGTTCAATGCTCCCATCAGCATTAAACTTAATGTTGAAAAGCCATCGACACCCAACAGTCTTCTTGTCTCTTGGCAGCGGCACAAGAGACCAGGTTTCGTTCTTCTGCAGTGCTTTCATCTCTTCAAATACAGCTTCTTTCCACTCGGGTGACTTCAGTGCTTCATGGACATCTTTCGGAATCGCTGCAGATTGTAATTCGATGGTGAATGCCTTGTATTGTTGAGACAATTTCCCATACGACAGTTGTTTTTGAAGAGGGTATTTGGTGCAGTTTCTCACACCTTTCCGAAGAGCTATTGGAAGGTCATCAACTCTGTTTACATCATCTACATGTTCATCAATAATATTAAGTGGACCAACAAAATCCATACCTGTCTCATTTTGCACTTCTTGTTCGGATTCCCTCGGTTCAGATTTTGGTGTAGCTTGGAGCATTGGGGCAGCATGTACTACATGAGGATTTTTTCGACGAGAGTAAACACGTACTACCATCGGGTTCCCAGCCTGTTCACTTGTTCCTGAATGTGCATTTTCGGGTTGACTTGGGACACTATTGTGGCTGATCGAGTGGGTCGTGTGGTCAATGACCAGGTTAGGAATTGTTGTTGTTTGCTCCCAAAAATGAGCTTCACCTATGTTCTCCCCTTGAAGCGATGATTTGGGATAAAAAGGAACTGATTCGACGAATGTGACATCCATGGTAATAAACAATTTTTTGGTAATTGGATCAAAACATTTGTAACCCTTTTTTGTGGACGAATACCCAAGGAAAACACATTTTATAGCTCGGGGATCAAACTTAGAGCGGTTCTGAGAATGGATATGGACATAGGACACACACCCAAAGACTCGAGTTTGGAATTTCGTTGTGAAAAGATGAGTATCAGGGTACGTGTCTAGGAGCACTTGCAAAGGTGTTCGGAACTTCAGGACTTTCGATGGCATACGATTAATTAGGTATGAGGCTGCAAGAATAGCTTCCCCCCAATAGTATTTAGGAACATTTGTGGTGAACATAATACTCCTAGCAATTTCTAGAATGTGGTGGTTTTTTCTTTCCGCCACCCCATTTTGCTGGGGGGTGTTCGTGCACGAGCTATGGTGGACTATGCCATTTGCAGTGAAGTAAGGACCTAGGACATCATTTAAGTACTCTTTTCCATTATCACTTCTAAGGACTTTGATACATGCATTAAATTGAGTTTTAATCATGGTGTGAAAGTTCTTGAAAGTGTACGCAGTATCAGATTTTTCTTTCATCAAATAAATCCAAGTCATGCGAGAGTGATCGTCAATGAATGTGATAAACCACCGAGTCTTACTCATGTTGGACACTCTAGATGGACCCCACAAGTCAGTATGAATGAGTGAGAAAGGGGTTGAGGCAATATAGGGTCTTGATTTAAAAGGTACACGAGTATGCTTAGCTAATTGACAAATCTCACAATGAAACGAAGACAGATTTTTATTGATGAACAAATGAGGAAACAATTTATTCAAATATGGAAAACTAGGGTGACCCAATCTATTGTGCCACAACATTATTTCACTAGGTACGATTGACGTAGAAACAAACTTGCAAGCAGATGTGTGGGCTTGTTCACTCTTGGAAGTTCTTGTCTTCATGTAGTACAACCCTTTATGCTCCATCGCAGTCCCAATCATCGTCCCCGAGAGATCCTGAAAGACACAAGAATTTAGGGTAAAGTGAGCCACACAGGGTTGAGACCGAATGAGTTGACTAATAGACAACAAGTTATAAGACAGTTTGGGAACATGTAACACGGAATGTAGTGTTAGACGATCAGAAAGTATAACCGATCCTTTGCCGGCTACTGAGGAGAGTGAGCCATCGGCAATGCGAACTTTGTGAATACCTGAGCACGGTGTGTAGTTTGAAAACAAGTGCGATGCTCCTGTCATATGATCGGATGCGCCCGAATCTACAATCCAATCATCAACATGGGTCACATGGGAGGTTAGGGCTGTGCTAGGATTACCTTTTTTCGCCACAGTGCAGTGATGTTGGTTCATAGGCGCCGAAGAGGTTGAGGTGGCACTGAGAAGGAGCTTTAGTTGCTCGATTTGTTCCGCTGAGAAAGGTAGTGGGCTGGACGTGCTGTCCGCGTGGAATCCTTTGGCATCAACAGACTTACGCATGCGATGTTGGTCGGGGCGTCCATGAAGCTTCCAACATGTTTCTTTGACATGACCAGTACGCTTGCAATGCTCACAAAACGGGCGAGTAGACTTGGAGCTAGGCCGAGAATCCCCAAAGGAAGGAGTCTGATCACCACCCGGATTGTGACGAAAGTTAGAGAAGCTTGGAGCTGCAAGGGCTGTAGCCTCCATGACAGACTCCGTTTCGGGTACAAGCATGACTTTGCGCCGAGTCTCTTCTCTGCGTACCTCAACAAAGGCTTCACGCAGAGTAGGAAACGGATCACGACTTAGCACGCGGCCGCGTGCATCATCAAGTTGCGGCGAGAGGCCATAGAGAAAATCAAACACACGCTCCTTCTCCATACGCTGGGCAGAAAGCTTAGCATCAGCAGCACACTTCCACTCATTGGAGTAGTATTGGTCGTGTTCCTGCCAGAGACTACAAAGAGCACTGTAGTATTCGGTGACGGAGAGAGAGCCTTGACGTTGTTCGCGAAGCTTCGTCTTGATCTCGAACACCTGAGAAGCATTCCCCAGATCCGAATAAGTCTCATGAATCGCAGTCCAGAGATCTGCAGCTGTCGGAAAAAACATATAAGTTCTTCCGATGTGCAGATCCATGGAATTGATGAGCCATGTCAAGACCATGGAATTTTCGGCATCCCATCGCGCATAAGTGGGATCAGTTGACGCCGGAGCTGGTATTGCACCAGTGATATAACCAATGCGTCCTTTGCCACGCAGGAAAAGAGAGACAGACTGCGACCACTGCAAAAAGTTTTTTCCGTTCAGTTTATGAAGGGTTATTTGCAGTGATGAGTTGTCTGATGAGGCTGCGGGCAAAGGAGAGGCAGAATTGCAGTCATGAGTTGTTTGAGAGGTAGAATTGCGCTTAACGCAAGCTGCAGACTCAGCCACATCCGAATTTGGCATGGCTGAAGGCTATAGGATCAATTGGAATAGCCGTATCGGCTCTGATACCATGTGAGTAAAACAAGAGGAATACTTCTTATTATGATGAATCAAAATCCAATACAAATACAGACTAAAAGTCTCCTTTATATAGGCAGACAAGACTAACAAAATAACCTAACAGCATTCCTAAAGGTTAGGGGAATATCTCTACAGATATTAACTTGACTAAAATAGAATGATATTGTCTAATCTAATCTAATCAAATAACAGCAGAATATATCTAATTTACAGCAGAATATTTGCTATATCGTGGTCATTTATTTCACGCCAACAAAATCCTAAACATCAGTCAAGTATGTATATTTGAAAACAGGGTTAAAACTAGATTATAAAGGAAAACATAAAGAAAAATAAAGCGACCAGATCAACAGGGGAATGAAAAAAAACGACACACCAAAACAAAACAATACACCAGAAGATAATTGGAAAAAAATTGGGGAGCAGTACCTCGCCACAACGGAATTTCTCAAGAATGGTATTCATATTTTTCCGGGACATACTTTTTAGTCCAGAGTGGACGCCTACTAGATAACTGCTCCTCCATGAAGATACGAATTTAAGTGTCTGAAGTATACTTGACAAGCAACTTGCAATTACAATCCTATTCACAAAAATTATGCATTTCATTTTTGGTTGTGACCTGCAAAGAAAGGAGGCACAGGGGAAAAAAAGAGTTTCAGGCTACACCCATAAAGAGAAGGAACAAGAACAGAAATCATTACTGTTGAAAAAAGGAAGCTACAATTTGTTTTACACTGTTACTTGTCTCCAAATTAAGCTGAAAAGAAGAATATGAGACGTCTGGAATCTTTTGAATACAAAAGGAATTTTAAATCATAGAGATTAAATAAGATCATTTAGACAAAGTTTTACCATAATTGTAAGAGCCTATCAATTCATATCGTGAAACTGAATCAAGTTTTTATATATATACAAAACAGTTACAATTATTAAACAAAGATGTAGTTGGACCAGGAATAAGCATTACACCGGAAAAAAAGTACAAAGATCGATAAACCGTCGATTGGATAGCCAGATACATAATATTATAACTTTAAGTAACATGACAGAGATTTAAATATGCTAAATTAAATAGAAGACTATATGAGAGACTGACATATTTTGGTTAAACTTTTCACGATTTTGAAGATTACATAAAACACTCAACGCCTTTCTTGCTTTGGTGAGGAAGTGTGAAGTTGTTTCACATTACACTAGTAAGTATTACAGATATATATATATATATATATATATATATATGCAACGGACTACCAATATCAATTTTCCCCACTATAGCTCAAGATATGCTTTTCACACAATTAAGGATAATCCAGTAAGTAATAAAAAATGGCCAAACCTAAAAGTAGAAAGAATTTCAATGAGCCGTAAAATCTTTCTGGAGAAAAGCGGCTCTTTCAAAACCTTCTCACATGATAAATCTGCATCGCTGCAACCTGCTAAATAAATAAATAGGGACTTTCAGAAAAATTTCACATGAGCATGAAACTGTAATTCATAATATTATGTCGTGAACTCTTTTGTGGTAAAAAGAAAAATAACACGGCAAACTCAGGGTGAGTTACAGCGATGGTCCATACTTTGACAGAAAATTTGTATTGGTCCCCTTAGTTTTAATTGCAACACTGCTGGTATAGTCTGGATAAATTACACCACTGGTCCCCGACGTTCCAACAACAACAGTATTGGTCCCCACGGTTTCAGTAGTTAGACTGGTGGTCCCCTTGTGAAAGATGAATGTAACTTGCTTATTAAATAAAAACTACTAGGATTTCAACAGAACTACCAGGGTCCAGGACCAAATCGCAATTCCACCTAAAGCATGGGGACCATTGGTTCTGCAATTGAAACTATTGAGATCAAATGGAAGTTGGCCCAAAGTATGGAGACTATTTCTGTACTTCACCCGCAAACTTAATTATCCTCCCATACAATGCCAGCTTGTTTTGCAGGTGCACTATGATCTTAAGGGATAATTATCAATTAACAGAAAGTGTAGAGCTATTTATTGTATTGTGAAACACAAAGTAACCTTCCATGCAAAAAGAATTGAAGTATGAGGCTGCCTCAGTAAGATATGTATTGCATAAAATTTCGTCTGTTCCATTTCCTTCAGCACCTATTAATTCATTTCTTGCCGATTGATCACCCTTCAAAAGGATGTTACAAGCCTGTGAGAAAAGCAAACATAATTTAGCATTAGTAATTTCAATATCTAATCTTTATCACATTCATACAACTGGGGAGAGAGAGAAAAGGAACTGAAAAAGGAGGGTTTGTAATTTTAAGGAGATCGAACTACTTATCCTCTCTGGGTTTACAATTCACATACATGTTAACTGTAAATTTATGATAAGTTACTAGGTCCTATTGTTCATGTAGTTGAGACGCCGACATCAACTAAAGTAGTTTTCTCTTTTCTTTCTCAGCCAAGTTATGTTTTTTAAACGAGGATTGAAAAGAAACAGAAATTAAAAGGTTTAAGCTTTCAAAACATAGAAGAGTCCCCTTTTTGGCATGGCACTGAGTTGTTTTCACCTTCTCAAAGGAGTCATTTGCATCTTTTGTTCTTCAAGCGGAAATACTAGCATTCAACAAGGGTTGATGCCATGAGGGTTCTTAAACATATGTTCATCAAAACTAGTTACATACATACGTTTACTTTCATGGGATTACATTGTTTATTCAAAACTAGCAACGGAATAGCTAATAAATAGCTAATTATGTTGGGATTAGTAGAGGGGCAATGTAGCTTACTTGAAATGCTCCCCAAACCCCCAGATTCTCTAGACAAAATATAAGATTATTGTGCAATTTGAGGAGATTTTTCTTCATTAACTGAAGGCTTCCATTGGCATCATCCTTCCGGTTCAGTTTTGAGAAAACCTGCTCACGGTACAAACAGATACACGTGAAAGACTGTCCAGAAACAACAAAGGCCTATATGGTTGCAAATAATCTGAAAACTTGTAGTTTCAGAAGGAAAAAAAAACTAGTTTCGGGTCAAGACACCATAAAAGCACTGGTTTTAAGCTGATTGATCAATACAATCCAGCTTCTAAGCAAAAAAACTGAGATCAAAAGCTACTACCAAACAAAGCCATATAGTGATAACTAATGAGTAACCAGGGTAAAGTAATAACCAGTTGTTTTATCTCTTCAAGTTTTCTATGGAAAATCAGAACCGGGCACACAGAGTTCTCCACCTCGGAACCATAATAATATATCTTGACCTTGGGAGAATTCACAAACTGTTCTAGTTCCGTTTTGTCTTCGACTAGATGAACCTGCAAAGGGGGAGAAATCAGAGAACAAAATACTTTAGATATATACAGAATTTGTCTAAACATCAAGGGCGAATTAAAGTTTGAAAAGTAGAAAACAAAAGAAATTCATTGAAAAGACATTTTCATTGAAACCTCAGCATCACCAACCCACCTTAGCACGAAGTAAAGTCTCAAGAGTACCGATTGAAGTACCTGAAACAGTAATGTAAGAAGATGAAGTCAAAAAGTTTAACACGGGGAGCAAATTCGTCATCCATTTATCAAATTATTAATAATAGCAGAAAAAAACTGATAGTATTGAGAGGCAACAACCTAAAATTTCAAAAAGAGAAAGAAGGAAACAAAAGAAGAGTAGAGAAAGACAGTACTAATAAGCAAGGGAAACAACTAAAAAACTCCGCTCCGACCATTAAAAATGGACCTCGGTTGCGCGAAGCATGAGCCTCTAGAAGTACAATATAGTAATGCTTATCTTACAATATTAGTCATACAAGTAAAGCTCTGTATCCACTGAATATCGAATGTGTTCCAATTTTTTTAATTACATTGAAATTGTTAGATCACATGCTTATTGACTTATTGTTCCATGGGTGTTTTAAGAATGTAAAGAAACACTCATACAAGTAAAAGCTGGAAAAGTTGAACCGAGTTGCATTACCTTTTCCTAGCTTTGGTGAAGCAGTCATGCCAAATATACGAGGAAGTTCCGTAACGTCATTCTTGTAAAATATCTACAAAATCCATAAACAAATTGTTTGTCAAAAAATGAGGAAAGTAAACTTGTTTGATATACATAAACAAAACCAACAAAACTGAAGGAATTATTACCCTCATAATTTCTGCATATGGATGTTCGCTATCCAGTTGTGCATAATGGCACTCATCAAAGATCAAAAGTGCAATTAATTCCATCCTCATGAAGCAGTGGGATAGGTTCTGAAATAGTAGTTGAGGGGTCATAACAAAAACCTGTCACAAATGAAAGTAGTACGTTTAATCATAAAAAAAACTACACGTTGGCATAAAAGGTAAAATAAAATAAAAGTCCAGTGTTCTCTCTCTTCACTAACCTCAAGTTTTTCCATCTCTTTCTCCCAGTCTGAATGAGTCTTCAAACGACGTGAACCTCCACAATATACCCCAACTTTGAAATCAGTGGAGTCTTCTATTACCTTGGCTTGCTGGAAAATACATCTCATTTTAGCAACTAATGTCAGGACATATAAATAGCAAGTGAATCATAATAGAAACAACAATCCCAGGAGCAAAGACAAGGACCGAACGAAATATGTGCAAGTCATGCCAAATTCAAAGCTGATTTGGTTGCATTTGTCAAGCAAATCAGCGGAAAAAAATTAATGTAGAAAACATGTTTCATACAGCTTAAAGCTAGTCCTTTACCAGAAAGTCAATTTTAAGCTAAACAACCAAATGCAGTCCATCTTTGAAGCTAAAAAAAAACGGGCTTCAAGATGCAACCAAACAAGGCTACCTAAACTCGATACTTCAGTCCCAGATCTTTGTAGCCTCCCTTAATCCAGCAAACGCATGGTACTCCAAAACTTATAACTTAACAACTAATGACGATGTAGTTCATTGAACATTCACATTTCGAAAGATACATTAGCATTTCACTCAACGTAGGTGACATGGAAAAATGAAAAAAAATGAAAATATAAAGGGGCATAAATGCATAATGCATATCAACAATCTCGATGATAATCCTTAGACGCAACACAGACCACCAAATATACAATCTTATGAAACTTGACTCAATAAGGGACACTGAAGTTTTTTCAGAAGATGAACTTCGGAAAGCATGGTATAATCTATTGATATCATGTGTAGTAAACAATATATTGACACTTTTTCACCAGCCCATTGTTGTTCTTGGATATTTATCCCTCTCACAATCGATTAAAGAGACTCTTATTTGTCCTTTCAGAGTTCAAAAACTATATAAAAAATATATTTACCAATACTGACCCTTGAACTATAGGGCATAAGATTTACCTGTTGAACCAGAGCAACTGTAGGAGCAAGAAATACACAGAGTTTCTTCTGGGGCTTCTTTATCAAATGACGCATCTCGTACATAAGCAACACAGCTATATGTGTTTTTCCACACCCAGTTTCTAGATACACGATTGTATTCTCTTCCAACGCTATTTTGCAAAGATCCAATTGATACCTGATAAAAGTTATATCTCCATCACATCAGATGATCATGAGTTAAAGATTATACACACAAGATAGTAGGAGCTTATACAACTACTTTAATCAGTCAGATTTTGGTTATAATTGACTCTAATCAGTTTCCTCTCTTATGTAGTTTTAGGGCACACTGGCATGCTACTTAGAGAACTTTCCATCTTGCGAAAACATTGACCGCTACAGCGACAAAAATGTATTTGGAAACTAATATAAATGTAATTGCTGCAAGTGCTGATGATTATAAACTACGATGAAAACACAATCGACATCAATCAAGTACATTCAAACCCCCCATTTTATACTACATTGATTACACTATATACACATATACAATATTCAAAAATAGTAATTTAAACAGCGAAGCAACTTAACTAATTTAAATTAGACTAAACACACACAACATATATAATTAAATACAAATACATAAATACACACATTACACACACACACATATATATGGATATATATATATATATAAAAGAGTAGTATTAATAGCAAATCCACTGCACTAACTTAAATTAAACTAAACACACAATATATATAATTAAATACAAATACATAAATACACACATTACACACACATATATGTATATATATATATAAGAGTAGTATTAATAGCAAATCCACTGCACTAACTTAAATTAGACTAAACACACACAACATATATAATTAAATACAAATACATAAATACACACATTACACACACACATGTACGTATATATATATATAAGAGTAGTATTAATAGCAAATCCATTCAACTAACTTAAATTAGACTAAACACACACAACATATATAATTAAGTACAAATACATAAACACACACATATATGTAAACATATATAATTAAGTACAAATACATAAACACACACATATATGTATATATATAAGAGTAGTATTAATAGCAAATCCACTGAACTAACTTAAATTAGACTAAACACACACAACATGTATAATTAAATACAAATACATAAATACACACATTACATACACACATATATGTATATATATATATATAAGAGTAGTATTAATAGCAAATCCACTGAACTAACTTAAATTAGACTAAACACACACAACATATATAATTAAATACAAATACATAAATACACACATTACACACACACATATATCTATATATATATAAGAGTGGTATTAATAGCAAATCCATTCAACTAACTTAAATTAGACTAAACACACACAACATATATAATTAAATACAAATACATAAATACACACATTACACACACACACATATATGGATATATATATGAGAGTAGTATTAATAGCAAATCCACTGAACTAACTTAAATTAGACTAAACACACACAACATATATAATTAAATACAAATACATAAATACACACATTACACACACACACATATATGGATATATATATACTAGTAATCGTGCCCCACATGTTGTGTGTGCGGCGCGAAATATAGAAAATAGGTATAGTTATGATATAAATATGTGGATAATACAAAAAAAAACATAGTTTAAAATTTAAAAGAATTTTTGTTTGTTAAAGAGGGATAAATAGTTTTATTAGTTTTTACTTTTTATATTTTTATGGAAGTATGGTATTATTGTAATTAATATAAAGGTGTAGGGGTATTTTTGGAAAAAAGTGGCTAAATTGGGCAGCCTCATTTGACTTGGGTTGGCTTATTATAATAGAATGATGATAAGAGTAGTATTAATAGCAAATCCACTGAACTAACTTAAATTAGACTAAACACACACAACATATATAATTAAATACAAATACATAAATACACACATTACACACACACATATATGTATATATATATAAGAGTAGTATTAATAGCAAATCCATTCAACTAACTTAAATTAGACTAAACACACACAACATATATGATTAAATACAAATACATAAATACACACATTACACACACACATATATGTATATATATATATATAAGAGTAGTATTAATAGCAAATCCATTCAACTAACTTAAACTAGACTAAACACACACAACATATATAATTAAATACAAATACATAAATACACACATTACACACACACATATGGATAGATATATAAGAGTAGTATTAATAGCAAATCCACTTAACTAACTTGAAGTAGACTAAACACACACAACATATATAATTAAATACACACATTACACACACATATATGGATAGATATATAAGAGTAGTATTAATAGCAAATCCACTTAACTAACTTGAATTAGACTAAACACACACAACATATATAATTAAATACACACATTACACACACACATATATGGATATATATATAAGAGTAGTATTAATAGCAAATCCACTGAACTAACTTGAATTAGACTAAACACACACAACATATATAATTAAATACACACATTACACACACATATATGGATAGATATATAAGAGTAGTATTAATAGCAAATCCACTTAACTAACTTGAATTAGACTAAACACACACAACATATATAATTAAATACACACATTACACACACATATATGGATAGATATATAAGAGTAGTATTAATAGCACATCCACTTAACTAACTTGAATTAGACTAAAACAACATATATAATTAAATACACACATTACACACACATATATGGATAGATATATAAGAGTAGTATTAATAGCAAATCCACTTAACTAACTTGAATTAGACTAAACACACACAACATATATAATTAAATACACACATTACACACACATATATGGATAGATATATAAGAGTAGTATTAATAGCAAATCCACTTAACTAACTTGAATTAGACTAAACACACACAACATATATAATTAAATACACACATTACACACACATATATGGATAGATATATAAGAGTAGTATTAATAGCAAATCCACTTAACTAACTTGAATTAGACTAAACACACACAACATATATAATTAAATACACACATTACACACACATATATGGATAGATATATAAGAGTAGTATTAATAGCAAATCCACTTAACTAACTTGAATTAGACTAAACACACACAACATATATAATTAAATACACACATTACACACACATATATGGATAGATATATAAGAGTAGTATTAATAGCAAATCCACTTAACTAACTTGAATTAGACTAAACACACACAACATATATAATTAAATACACACATTACACACACATATATGGATAGATATATAAGAGTAGTATTAATAGCAAATCCACTTAACTAACTTGAATTAGACTAAACACACACAACATATATAATTAAATACACACATTACACACACACATATATGGATAGATATATAAGAGTAGTATTAATAGCAAATCCACTTAACTAAGTTGAATTAGACTAAACGCACACAACATATATAATTAAATGCACACATTACACACACATATATGGATAGATATATAAGAGTAGTATTAATAGCAAATCCACTGAACTAACTTGAATTAGACTAAAACAACATATATAATGAAATACACACATTACACACACATATATGGATAGATATATAAGAGTAGTATTAATAGCAAATCCACTTAACTAACTTGAATTAGACTAAAACAACATATATAATTAAATACACACATTACACACACATATATGGATAGATATATAAGAGTAGTATTAATAGCAAATCCACTTAACTAACTTGAATTATACTAAACACACACAACATATATAATTAAATACACACATTACACACACATATATGGATAGATATATAAGAGTAGTATTAATAGCAAATCCACTTAAGTAACTTGAATTAGACTAAACACACACAACATATATAATTAAATACACACATTACACACATATATGGATAGATATATAAGAATAGTATTAATAGCAAATCCACTGAACTAACTTGAATTAGACTAAAACAACATATATAATTAAATACACACATTGCACACACATATATGGATAGATATATAAGAGTAGTATTAATAGCAAATCCACTGAACTAACTTGAATTAGACTAAAACAACATATATAATTAAATACACACATTACACACATATATGGATAGATATATAAGAGTAGTATTAATAGCAAATCCACTTAACTAACTTGAATTAGACTAAAACAACATATATAATTAAATACACACATTACACACACATATATATAGATAGATATATAAGAGTAGTATTAATAGCAAATCCACTTAACTAACTTGAATTAGACTAAAACAACATATATAATTAAATACACACATTACACACACATATATGGATAGATATATAAGAGTAGTATTAATAGCAAATCCACTTAACTAACTTGAATTAGACTAAACACACACAACATATATAATTAAATACACACATTACACACACATATATGGATAGATATATAAGA
The DNA here is from genome assembly GCA_963920805.1 of Primula vulgaris. Classification (NCBI taxonomy): domain Eukaryota; kingdom Viridiplantae; phylum Streptophyta; class Magnoliopsida; order Ericales; family Primulaceae; genus Primula; species Primula vulgaris. The sequence goes on from OY987219.1 coordinate 2,168,817, forward strand.
GTAGTATTAATAGCAAATCCACTTAAGTAACTTGAATTAGACTAAACACACACAACATATATAATTAAATACACACATTGCACACACATATATGGATAGATATATAAGAGTAGTATTAATAGCAAATCCACTGAACTAACTTGAATTAGACTAAAACAACATATATAATTAAATACACACATTACACACATATATGGATAGATATATAAGAGTAGTATTAATAGCAAATCCACTTAACTAACTTGAATTAGACTAAAACAACATATATAATTAAATACACACATTACACACACATATATATAGATAGATATATAAGAGTAGTATTAATAGCAAATCCACTTAACTAACTTGAATTAGACTAAAACAACATATATAATTAAATACACACATTACACACACATATATGGATAGATATATAAGAGTAGTATTAATAGCAAATCCACTTAACTAACTTGAATTAGACTAAACACACACAACATATATAATTAAATACACACATTACACACACATATATGGATAGATATATAAGAGTAGTATTAATAGCAAATCCACTTAACTAACTTGAATTAGACTAAACACACACAACATATATAATTAAATACACACATTACACACACACATATATGGATAGATATATAAGAGTAGTATTAATAGCAAATCCACTTAAGTAACTTGAATTAGACTAAACACACACAACATATATAATTAAATACACACATTACACACACACATATATGGATAGATATATAAGAATAGTATTAATAGCAAATCCACTGAACTAACTTGAATTAGACTAAAACAACATATATAATTAAATACACACATTACACACACACATATATGGATAGATATATAAGAGTAGTATTAATAGCAAATCCACTGAACTAACTTGAATTAGACTAAAACAACATATATAATTAAATACACACATTACACACACATATATGGATAGATATATAAGAGTAGTATTAATAGCAAATCCACTTAAGTAACTTGAATTAGACTAAAAACACACAACATATATAATTAAATACACACATTACACACACATATATGGATAGATATATAAGAGTAGTATTAATAGCAAATCCACTGAACTAACTTGAATTAGACTAAAACAACATATATAATTAAATACACACATTACACACACATATATGGATAGATATATAAGAGTAGTATTAATAGCAAATCCACTTAAGTAACTTGAATTAGACTAAAAACACACAACATATATAATTAAATACACACATTACACACACATATATGGATAGATATATAAGAGTAGTATTAATAGCAAATCCACTGAACTAACTTGAATTAGACTAAAACAACATATATAATTAAATACACACATTACACACACATATATGGATAGATATATAAGAGTAGTATTAATAGCAAATCCACTTAAGTAACTTGAATTAGACTAAAAACACACAACATATACACAATCAGTTACAAATAAATACATACACACACATATAGATATAGATATATCGAGAGAGAGAGAGATAATAAATTACTTTCTAGCAATAATAGTCGGATCCTTTTCGGGTTTTTGTTCATCACGCAAAGGTAAATGAGATAATAATAACTCCGATGACGAGCTTATTTCATCTCCGCCGTCCATTTTCACGATCGTACGGTGGTGCTACTTTGTACTAACTCCACTGATATATAAATTATATATATAAATAAAATATAAATAGATATAGTGACGAAGAGAGAGAGAGAGAAAGGGGGAGAAAAATATAGAAAAAGTGTTTGCGTCATTAAATAGAAGAAAGTGGTGGGTATTTATAGGGCTTTTAATTATCATTGACCATCCCTCTTGTTTTCACTATTGTTATTTAACACCCGTATTTAATTACCATCCACACAATGTTAATGTTAATGTTAATGTTGAATGAGATTCATGTCACCCTCGGAGATTTAGAATATCATAGTTATAGTCCGTCTTTATGATGCGGGTCTCTCGATGTTTGCTTTGAATAGAAAACCATAAGAAGTTTTATCAACAATAATATCGGCAAATTCAATTACTTTGATCGGATGTAATTAATAAAATCATATTTCTAATGCGGATAGTGAATAAATATTCAAATTGAATTCTATCGATGATATATGGGGTGGTAGATTTTATTAATTTCTTAGTAATCGACTGTATTTAAGATATTTTTATAAGATTCTGTTGTTTAATTGAAATACATTATTGACCGTTATGTTATTTTCTGTACTTTGACTTTCTCGTTAAATTGAAATAAATGATTGATCTTATTGTTATTTTTTATTGACTTTTATTTTTACATTGATTACCACGATTACAATTTGACTTTCTCATTAAAAAGCCGTTACGGAACATTTTGCATCATTGACTTTTCTTTTCATATTGATTACAAGATTACAACAATAAAAGAAAAACTCACATTTTGATAATTACTTCGAAATACATCTTGTAAGTTGTAACTCGATAGATTAAGAAATGAGCCATATTAATGATGATAACGGTAGACATCTAAGTTAAGTAATCTATATATAATGCAAGCAATAGTAAACAATCGAGATAAGCACTTTAAATGAAGTATTTATTTTTGAAGTAAGGAGATAGTTTACTTTGAGTGAAGTATCGTTCTCGCTCAATGTTCTTTATGTAAAAAAAAATAAAAAAAATACAAAGTGGTGCCAATTGAAATATCAGGTACCTAATTGACTAAAATTTAAGTAGGTACGTGTTTACTATATAATACGTCAAACCTCATGGATGTTAAATGATAGTAACCCAAATAAAGTAATATTCCAATAAGTTCAATGTATGTAACAAATACGAGTACATCATAAATATTATATAGTACTAGGTAACAAATTTATTCACATAAATTAATCATATCTTATCCTATTAATATAATTACTCCATACAAAGTTGTCAAATTTTATCTAATTATTTTAAAAATAAACTCATTTTTTTTTTAATAATTATCGGTATATCTAATATAATTCATTAGTAATTTATTATCACTATATTCTTCTAATTACGGATATAGACTAAATTAATTAACAATTTGTTTTAACCTGCATAACTACGATAAATGGTACTAAATCTAAATATTACGTTTAAAATAAAATATATTACGATATTTATAGTGTTATGCGTGTCACGGTAACTTTTTAGTAGTTTTTGTTGAAACTAAGACATGTGGACTTGGAAAATCATATTAAAAAAATGTCTTTAAAGGTAAATATCTTAATGTTTGGTTTAATAGAAACCCATCAGAATTTCTATCGATGGTAATATTGACATATTCAATTGCTTTACTTTAGTGTAACTTAAAAAAATTATCTTATTTGTGCTCATCTTGGATAAATATTCAAAATTAAATTCCATTAGTGAAATACTATCTTCGTCCCTTTTTAGATGTATTCATTTGATTTCGGTATATCATTAATTGCATTTGAAATTTATAAATATATCTCTGGTTTAAATTAAATAATTAATATTGTCAATTTTTGGAATGTATTCATTACAATATTTGAGGACATTATGGTACTTTTATAAATTTTTTATTGATAAATTAAGAAAGTGGACACTTATATATTTTGGGACAACCATAGACACTTATTTAGGAACGAGAGAGTATGTTGTTTGTCTTAATAGAAACCCGTATATAATGCTCCCTCCGTCTCTAAATAAGTGTCCACTATTCCATATTTGGCTGTCTCAAAATAAGTGTCCGCTTTACTAATTTAACAATAAAAAAAATGATAAAAATATTATAATATCCTCAAGTATTGCAATGAATACATTCTAAAAATTGACAATAATAATTATTTAATTTAAATTAGGGCTATATTTGTAACTTTCTAATCCAATTAATAATAACTCTTAATATTTACCAAAATACAAGGAGGACACTAAAAAATGGACGAATTGAGTAATATTTATCAATGGTAATGTTGTCAAATTCAATTACTACCTTACTTTATTGTAATTTAAAATATCATCTTATTAGTGTGGATTTTGGAAAAATATTCAAATTTAGATACGATTAATGAAATATGGGTGATAAGATTTATTAATTTCTGACCTATGTACAATGTTTGAAGATATTGTACTATTCTATTATTTAACTGAAAATAAATTATTGTTAATTACGTGTTTTCTTGTTGCTCGAGCTTATCATTCACATGTGTTTACAAAACAATTTGGTAAATTTTGTTTTATATTGACTACAATATATTCAGAGTACACTATGCACCATTTAAAATTTAAAAATTTAAATTATACATTTCAGTAGCTCTTTACATTAAAAAAAACGACGGTAGACAATCGAGCTAAGTAATGTGGATAATTCCAACTATAGCCAAAATCGAGTTGATCACTTTGGATTTTGGTAAAACATTAAGAAATTACTTATTAACTTTTTGACTAGATTTAAAATCGAAACGAACAAAAGATAAAGTTATTTACTCATTTTGACTAGATTTATGTGCTTTGTTGTTGTTCGAGCTTCTCATTCAAATGTGTTTACAAACGAATTTGGTAAACTTTATTGAGATTTTGTTTTATATATTGAATACAAGAATATAATAAGAGTAAAAGGAAAAGCACCATTAAAAAGGTAAAACTATACATTTTTGTAACTTGTGAATTAAGAAATGAACCATAGTAACCGTTAATATACATATAGTTAGTTAATTAGATTAGTTTATAAATACCCACTCGAGTCTATTGTAAAACTTGATTGATCAAATATAATAACATTTTATTTTTAGAGTTTCTCTCTCTAAATACTATCGGATCAACCCCCGATCACCATTTTAACGGGCGTTGATCCGATATTATTTAGAGAGATAAACTCTAAAATATAAAAATGTATTATTATGGTCAATCAAGTTTTACAATTAAGTCAATTGAGTATTTATAGACTAAACTAAGTAACTCTATGTATATTAACAGTAACGTCAATAACGATTAACAATCGAGCTAACTATTGTGGATAATGAAGACAACATCAAACAATCGAGCTAAGCACTTCGAATTTGGCAAAACATTATGAAATTGCTTATTGGCTTAATTTTAGATCTAAACATCAAAATGAACATAAATACACTTATTTACTCGTTTTTTTCAAAATTGGATGTCTTCACTAATTAATCACGTAAGTAAAATATTACAATGCAAAGAAAGTATTTAATTGCTTGAAAATTTTGTATATATTTTTCCAGAATTCTTAAATGGGATTTGATAAAGCTAGGCAGTTGGGTTTTGTAATATAAAAATAAAATCAACACTCAAGGATTAAAAATAAGGGTTTTATAGGTTTAGTACACCAACCTATCGGCCTTTAACGATTTGGGTACCCACTTTTCAAATTTTCCAATTTAGGTACCAACCTATCGGCTTTTAACGATCACGTGACATAATTTCGTGATTTATTAAGACGGTGATACCCAAATCGTTAAAAGCCGATAGGTTGGTACCTAAATTGGAAAATTTGAAAGGTGGGTACCCAAATCGTTAACCGTACTATAGTTTGGGGTAGTAAATGTATTTTTTCTCGTTAAAAATATGTATATTTTTTAAGTTTCCTTTTTCTTTTCATCCCTCTCACGCAATGATTGATGCCAACAATTGTTTTTTTTTTATACTCACCGCTCCGCTAACGGAGCAACGATCCTTTATACATCAGTTTTTTCAGTCAAAAAAGTGCTTTTAAAAAGCAATAGGAAAAAAATTTACTTTCAAAAAAATGTAATGACTATTTGACAAAAAATTTAAAAAACTAACTTTCAACATATTGATTTTTGACATTTCTTTTGATAAATTTCACAATCTATTATCGAAAAATGAACAAGTAACACGTTAAACATAAAAATAAAATTTTAGTTGAGATACGATCAATAATATTCATTTAAATTATGAAATTTGTGTCGAAAAAGCTATCAAAATCTCAAAAATATGAGTTTTTTCTTCTAGCTTTTCTAGTTATATTTCTCCAAAATCTAGATTTTTAAAAGCTAAAAAACAGTGATAACAAACGCATGTGGATTTTTAAAAACAAAAGGCTAAAAAGAATAAAAAAATAAAAAAAATTCCAAAACAAACATGCAAAAGATATCAAAATCTTCAAAATGTGTGAGTTTTTTCTTATAGCTTTTCTAGTTATATTCCTTCAAAATCTAGATTTTTAAAAGCTAAAAAAACAGTGATAGCGCATGTGGATTTTTAAAAATAAAAGGTTAAAAAAATTAAAAATTATTCCAAAACAAATATGCAAAAGCTATCAAAATCTTCAAAATGTGTGAGTTTTTTCTTATAACTTTTCTACTTATATTTCTTCAAAATTTATATTTTTAAAAGCTAAAAAAACAATGATAGCAAAGTGGATTTTTAAAAACAAAAGGTTAAAAAAAATTAAAAAAATAAAAATTATTCCAAAACAAACATGCAACAATTATATTCTTTTCTTAACTACTAAGTCACTTTTTTGTAATGGGACGTCACACTCCACTTCATGTAATGAGATTGCTTGCTGGGCCGTGTTGATCATAATATGCTGCAGTTATTTTATCAAGAAAAATGAAGATACGAATATTGTAACATAGCCGGGATGTCACACGGTCGACTAACACTGCATTGACACGTGTTAGACCAAAATCGATTTAAATAACACACATTTTAAAATAACTTGACAACTAAATATAATATTTTTGAATATTTTTATACAACTCGATATTACACATTTACATCTTACAAGATAAACAAATATAAATGCAGCGAAGATTTCACATACAATCATTTGTATACAAACATTTCCGGTAAAACAAATTTTTTCGGGTAAAACATGTGTGTTCCTAACGCTCTGCTTGTTTCGATGTAAAATAATTGTAAACAAACATTTGCGGGTAAAACAAATTTTTTCGCCTGATTGGTTTATCGTAAAATAATTTTTTTGAAAAACTTTTCCCCCATATTAAGTAAAATAGGAGAAAACGATTACACCGCAAATAAAGTTGTAAACGTTTTACGGAAACTCTTTGTATATTCTTTCTAATACTAATATTGTAGCTATAATTATTTATAGGTATACTCTTTCAAAACTATTTAACAATTAGTTCAATTCTACCTACCAATAAAATAAAAAATAGGAAAAATAATAAAAAATGGAAAAAAATAAAATAAAATAAAAAACCAAAAAACCAAAAAAATAAATTGGAAAAAGCTAAAAAAAGTCAATATTATTTTACATATATCTTATGTTATTGAAAATAATTTATATCTTATATATTCAATTTTATGAGTTTATAAGTTAAAAAATTGTTAGTTATTACAAGTGACATGTATAAAAGAAAATATGTTTTTATTTAAGATTACTAGCTCTTTTACCAAACAACAATTTATTTGTTAAAAAAAATTGTAAACAAAAACTTGAGTTTGTATAAAATTTTAAGTGGAAAAGTTTTTATGCACTAACCGTAATAAAAGACAAATAAAAGTTTTCAATTTAAAATTTCCACATGAAAATATTTTCCACATGTAAAAGTTGTACTACGAAACAAATAGAGTCTAATTTATAATTGTTATAGTCGTGGCCACACAAATAATACACACCCATAGGCGAAGCCATAAATAATTTAGGTGCCAAATTTTACATTAACTAACAAATTAAGTGAAATAAAATAAAAAAAATGACGGTGCTAAATCAAAGCTTTAAACTTATTTTAGTGAAAACACTCAGTGAAAATTAAAAAAAAATCATAAATTTTGAGATTGTGGAGGGTGTCGTCGCCCCGGATCTGATTAAAGATTTAGCCAGTAGACCGGTCCACACCTGCTTGCCTAGAAAGAAAAATAGTAGAGTATGACTCATATAGTCATATGTTGTCGTTTTATTTATTGACGATCATTCCGAAAATCTATCAAAAACACCCAAGCAGCTGATGTGTCAACATGTGTGGACCAATCAAGATTAAATGTACATATGCATAGAAATATATTAGCGAATCTGTCCACGCATATATATTAGCGAATCTGTCCACGCGATGCGTTGGTCTGACGGTAACCTATATTTATAGATACTAATTAAATCGAATATAAACTTGATAACCATAAAATTGAAATCACATAAATTAATAACAATAATATTATTGGAAAAAAAATAAATTTCATATCTGGAATAGTAAAAAAACTGGAAAGATAGGGAGAGAAGAGGAGAGAGAAACTAAAATAGACAAATGAATTTGAAAGTGTGATGACAGTTAACGTAACATAACAGTTTTATTTAGTATTTATTTTATTTGCAATTTGTGTAATTGAATGGTTTTTTTTGTAAATATTTGTTTCAAGGCTTCATAAGGGGTGTTGACATAAAGTAATAGTATAGACATAAAAAAAATAAAAAATTATTGGTCGACCAATCTTGTTGTGTAAAAGATTTATAGGAGAAAAAAATGTGGTGACGCAAATTTATACTTCTTATAATCAATATTTATTGTTATATATTATACGTAAACATAGTGTATTTTGGAATCATAAACATATAAATAAATGATCGATGGACCTATGTTGGCATGTAATGATTTGTGGGTGAGATTAGTGACAAATTTATTAAATCACCGTAAACATTGTGGTAATATTATTTTTGCTTTCTCTTCTCATTTTGATATGAACACTAATACTTATGCTGAATTGGGATATTTGTTCCAAATTAATGGAGATTGTTAGTCTTGGTTTAACTCACATTTACATGGAGAAAAATAATGTTGCAGATAGTCTAGCTAAATTGGGATCTAATAAATGTAATTTGTTCTTCAATAATGCTTATAATCTTCCAATAGTTTGTTATGCACCTTATATTATGGATTTACAAGGAATACCAAGCTTCAGAATGCCCTATTAATGGTATTTCACTGCTTATCACTACAAAAAAAAAATACCCAAATAGCGACGGGATTAGTGACGGTATTTTTTTTTACGAGTTTATTAGCGACGATTTTTGTGACGGCTTTGTGACAGTTTAGTCAATTTGCGACAGATTTGTGACAGTTTTTTAAATTAGTGACAGACTTGTGACTCTCACTAAATCAAATATTATTTTGTAGTATGCATTTCATTTTATGAATTTTCAGGGGTTTTTACATGGACGACTTATAATTTTATGGTATTTTTTCCTCATATGATAATTTCAATGTCAAATTAATTTTATTTTCTGTTGCAAATGACGAAAACGGATGCAAGTAGGTTTTTTGTACTAACATTTTGCATTAAGTTCTGTTTACGGTGGTTTTAGTAGTTTTTAATCTCGTATTTTGTATACTTCATGTTGTGTTGCTAGACCTAAATTGCATGCTTAGTATTGTAAAACATGTTTAGTAAGATAGTTTTGATAGAATGTCCAAAACATACAATTAAACAAAATATATTACCAAAACATACAACAGTTAAAAGTTTCTTATTTGTATGTTTTAGGAATAAAAGTTTTGTTTTATAATTTTTGGTAATTAGACTTGAAAAATTGTATGTTTTTTTAATTTTCCCGAATCATCTCGTCGTCATCAGGTTTTTGGGTAAATCACTTGTTCATGCTGATTTTTACTAACTGCCCTAAGCAGAGTTTGTAAATTCCGTAGCTATGGATATTCTTGTACACTGGATTAGGTCCCACTATTTTATTAATGATAATTTGTTTGTTCGGTTAAAAAAAAAACCACCACAATTTTAAGGGCATATACGTAACTTGATACAACTATTTACTTCTCCTACTAACTATAACAAACATTCCTTTTCCTTGATATTCGTAAAAATTAGACATTTATTATGGGACGGTAGAAACTAAATTTTTTCTTGCACGTATTTTTGTAACTCAAACAAAAAACTTAGGAGTGATAGTGCAAGAAGTTATACTCAAAGGGCCAAAAAAAAATATCAATAATATGAAAGTGACTATTTTACCCAAACCCTAAATGATAAAACCCACAAACTGTTTCTCTCTCCTAAAACCCTTTTTTTAGCTTTCTTCAAGGTAATTAAAATAATATATTTTCTCATCTGGGTTTTCTTCATTTTATGAAATTCTGTATTAATTATTTAATTCACATTTATACATGTAATAAATGATTGATCAACGTTGTTAGAATTAGTTTTTAGAAGTTTTGTTTATAATTTTATATATAGAGAAAGCATTAAGGTACTATTAAAAGAATATATTTTTCTCATCTGGGTTTTGCTCATTTTATGAAATACTGTATTTATTCAACATAATTACACATGTAATAAATGATTTAACCAAGGTAGTTAGAATTGGTTTTGTGATTTTGTAGAGTTTTTGTTTATGGGCCTGTTTGGCATCAGTTTTTTTTGTCAGAAAGCTGTTTTTAATAAGTCTTGAGAAAAAAACTTGCTTAAAAAAAGCTGCGATATAGTGTTTGGCACAACTGTAATTTTTTTTTTACTTAGAAGTGACTTATAACTTATTTTTATTGATATGTCATTGGTCACCTATTTTAACTTATGAGCAGTGACGGAACCAGGATTGTCAAATGGGGGGCTGATTTTCTATTAAAAAAAAATTATACCTCATGTGAAGTTATTTTACGTAACTGGGGGAGGGGGCTGAAACACTAAAATTTAAACTTTTTGATTAAAATGCATAGGAAAAATATATTTTTTCATCAATTTTTTTCAAGGAGGGGGAGGTTGCAGCCCCCGACTGTCCCTACGTGGTTACTTCCCTGCTTATGAGCGGATTGTAGATATATAGTCACATTCTATTATAAAGTTTTTAGTTTTGGAAAATTTAATGTGAAAAGGCTGAAAAAATCTGCAAATTCCTAGCTTCTCTGCTTTTGAGACTTTTGTTAAGCTATTTTGTCATAAATGCTAGCTTTTTAAAGCTAATAAATCTAACTAACCAAACAATCTTAGCTCTTTTTAAGAATAAAGCTGAAAAAGCTAAGAATAAAGCTGTTTACAAACGGATCCTATATATAGAGAGAAAGCACTAAGGTAAAGCATATTGTGTATAGATGGAGAAAAGGAAAAGAGTATTAGAAGCAAGTATGGAGATGAAGAGAATACAGAAGGCGAAAAAGGATGCAGAGGCACAAGCCAAAGTGTTCTCGTCCTCCTCGTTTTCGAGCCTCGGACTTAATCCTACGTTATGTGACCAGCTAAAAGGTCCCAACTTTATCCTAGTTTTTTTTTTTTTTTTTTGTATATAGTTTGTAGCTTTTCTAAATTACCGTTTTTTCAAGAGACGTTGACAATAGACTCAAATTTCGATGCTTTAAAATATTTTTATCGAGGTTTGTTGTCAAATCCCACAACTTTTACTTATTTTTGCCCGTTAGGAACGCAAGGAATATCGGGTGTTGACTCGATTGTATTCATATGTGTCGATTGATCCCTTATCGCAGGTGGATTGAATTAATACGACTATAGGGAAAAACCCCCGATGTCCAATGAGTTGTTGAGTAATAACCTAGTCAGGTGTAGAGATCTTTACCTAAAGAGGTGCCTGTGTTCCGTTTAAAGCACTCTGTTTTTAGGGCTCCTTTGCTTGCGACTTTTAAGCTCATTTTTCTTCTTTGCCTACAGCTGTTTTTTATTTGGTTTTCCAGTTTAAAAGCTGAAATTTCTTATTATTATTGTGATCATTTGAGCTGAGTGAACCTAATATTTGTTAAGTTGAGTATAAAAAAATAGGTTGAGATTAGAACATTGCAGCAATTTGGTTTCTTAATAGACACAACCAAATAAGCTTTAGTTTCAGATTATATTGCAGCAAATTGTGTGTTAGGTTGAGTAGAAAACAAAATCTTTAAAAGCCATGTGAATTTTGTTACTAGCATTTAAAAAATCCACTTAAATGTATGGATTAACATCTGCAAAGCTTTCCAAAGCTCGAGTGCATTAAGCGATATCAAATTCCTCGTAAATAGAGAGCTCTCCTCATTTTACGAGGAATTTGCTATCGTTTTCTCATTTTCAAAAGGTGGTGACCTAGCTCATGCTGCCTTTCTATTAATCTGCATGGACTCAACATTCGTTGGGATGCCCTTAACTCAAAGCTGATTAAATTTCATGCTTGTAGATTCAGTGTCTAAATTGCTCAAGTGTTTAGTGGATTTTGTTTTGTTCAACTATGACCGAGTCTTTATTTGAATTTACACAGAAAGGATGGGCTTTGAATCCCCAACTCACATACAGGCTCAGGCAATTCCGGTTATTCTATCAGGGCAACACGTGTACTCTCCTTCCCCTGACTTTCGTTTATAAGAAATCGTTTAGGGCTTGATGGTCTGCAGCTTATAAGCAAATAAGTTGATTTTCCTAAGGTTGAGAAATGATTACGCTTCATCCAGCTTAACAACTTCTAGATTTTTGGGACAAAACCAAAAGAGCTCGCAAACGGTCTTGACTTGAAGTATTAAAAGTTGCAAATAAACATACCCTTCGTTTGTGTGCATTTGAGCTAACAGAAGCTAGAATTAGGATCTTGTTTGGTTTCAACTCTTAAGTTTTTTTTTTTTTTTTTGCATAGAAGTTGGACTGCATTTGACTGACCAGCTTAAAACAGTATTTTCTCACTTTCTTTACCTTAAAAGATATATATTTTAAGCTGGATAATATAGATTTGTACGGAATCTAAAAAAAACCAGCTTATTTTCCTATATGAAACAAATAATCAATCCTTTAAGCTACATCTATCTAGTTTTTTGTTTGTTTCAAGAGCTAACTTGCTTAAAAGTTACAACCAAGCAAGCCCAAATCACGCTGCAACTGGTAAAAAAAATAAAAAAAATCTGAGCTTAAAAGCTGCATCCAGACATTCCCCTAATCTATGGTTTCAATATTATTCCTTCTTTCGTGAGTTTAACTGATACATTTTTTTTTCCTTCAATGGGAATTCAGGCTTGTTAATGCAGCTACAGGCACTGGAAAAACTGTAGTCTATCTTGCTCCGATCATACATCATTTGCAAAACTATGATAATCGAATTCAGCGAGGTGATGGAACTTTTGGTACGTGCTTATATTTTTAGCATAAATTCTTCCAATATAGCAAATGTCACCTTTTCATTATGAGTCCCTATAAAATCGTAATGATTCCCACCACGTACTGCGTAATATTTTATAGAACAGCAGTCATTTAGAAAGGGCTGCTAAGGTTGACAGGTTATAGATTCCAATGTCGTCTGGCAAATTTCTGCTTGGTCTGGATGTTTGGCTTTCGTCTTATGGTTTTGTAAGTCGTCAGGTTTATCACAAATTCCCGTTTTATGGCTAAGAATGTGTTTTAAAATTTTTGACATATAGTGTCAAGGCTAAGATCTTGATTTCGACTTTGAAGGGAAAATAATAAGAAATTTACAGTTTTGGCACAAACTCCTTCGATATGGAAAATGTCAAGTCAATTTTCCATGTCGTCCCAGGTGTCCCTTCCATAGATGATTGCCAGTTTCCACCATACACTGTATAATTAGGATTTTTTTCGCATCTATCAATCGATGGCCAATACAAATTAAGGAAATGGCTCTTTAATTAATTGCAATTATTGATTCAAGGAATTAACGGATTTGTTTCATTCTACTATAACATACATATTCATTTGTATGTTTACACAGAGAATGGGCATTGAAGCTTATAATTTATATTTAGCTGATAATGCAGGAGTTAAATTTTCAAGCCTAGCCTCTTGATTCCAATCATACTTTGATTAACTGATTTTTCTTGGGATAGCGTTGGTTCTCGTACCAACGCGTGAGTTGTGCTTGCAGGTATACGAAATCTTGCAAAAATTATTACACCGATTTCATTGGATTGTGCCGGGTTACTTAATGGGTGGGGAAAATAGGTCGAAAGAAAAGGCCAGATTGCGTAAAGGTGCACCATCTAACTTTTAATCGCAATGTCATTATTGTTTTTGCAATTTTTAAATTTAAATATAACTAATTCACATCTGAAATACGATCTTATTCAGGAATATCCATTCTTGTCGCCACACCTGGACGTCTTTTAGATCATCTTAGACATACAGAATCCTTCATTTATACAAATTTGCGATGGATCATCTTCGATGAAGCGGATAGGTATTCCTTTCATCTTAACCTACCTTACATTTCCTTGAGGTTTAATTTAATTTTTACACTAATGTTTCACGTGATTTACGATATGGGACACCAACCTAAGCTAAGTTACATTTCTTGAGGATTCACTTCACTTGGTGTACAAATAGAAAACAACTCATAGGTTGGATTACTTGTAAAGCTTGAAAACGAACTTTTTTTTACACCAGTCTATCATTACTTTCCTACCTTTGCCCCCCGAACTATAATCTTTTTCTATATAGTAAGTTAGAATTTTTTTAGGGCAAGTGCTAACTTTTATGTACAAATACGATAGTCTACATAATATTTTTTAACCCTCAATTAATATTTAATTTTCGAGTGGTCTCCCCGTAGAACTGACCTTTGTCACTTAAACAGTATTCTGGAGCTGGGATTTGGCAAAGATATAGAGGAAATTCTAGATCTTCTGGGTTCTAGAGGAAGCAAAAACAATAGCAAGGGGAATAAAACTTCGAAGATTCCTCAATTTGAGAGACAAAATGTGCTTTTATCTGCCACACTAAATGAAAAAGTGAACAATCTTGCCAAAATAAGTTTAGAAAAACCGGTGTTGATTGGTCTTGATGACAAGGCGAGTGCGCCAGGTGAACGTTCGGTACTTTTAGGATCTGATTCAGAGAAAGAAGCAGAGAACTTCGGAAAGGAAGAAATTGTTTCTAATGGAGATTATAACGTTCCTGCTCAATTATTTCAGAGATATATAAAAGGTAAGTTTGATTAAGGATTCTGATTATAGCAACTTTTTAGGATCCCAAATGATAATCAGATTCTTATGCGAAGATATTTTTGTAGTGCCCTGTGGTTCACGGCTTGTCATTCTTTTATCTGTCTTGAAGAATCTTTTCGAGAAGGACCCATCTAATAAGGTAAAGGCTACCCCTTTATACAGCGAAGCACATGATTTAGATCAGCTCAAGTTCTCATGTTGACTTGGATGGTCAAATATAGTTTGGAACTACGCTTGAGACTTCCCCTCTTATTTCTGTAATATCATTGTTTCCACATAATTTTGAAGCCAATCTAATAATTTCCTTGTAGTTTGGTAAGTTGAAATGAGAGGGTATGAAATTGATTATGCATACAGAAGTGAGCATTTTGAAAGAAAAAAAAATACTGTACTTGTGTGAGGGAATTGGTTAATCAAACTACAATTTGAGTGGAGTAGCGTGTTTAAGTTTACAGAAACACTTAAACAATAATTTTGTTGATTAGTATTTTCTGGGTGTATATTCTACTCAAACAGAAGTTGAAATTTGATGAAACGAAAAGCTGGTCAGATCTAGCTAATTTGTTTAAAGAAGATACAAGAAACGACAAGATAAAGGCTCATTCGTAAGGAAAACCTCCCAAAGAAATAGAAAGTTCTGTAGGGTTGCTTTATGTAGACCAGAACTATTAATGAACTGCGGAGAAGGGTCCTGTCAGTTGTAACCATGACCAGTTGTACCCCCTACTCCCTGCACTTGACAGGAAGAGAATGGAGATTTGGCTATTCTCTTCCTAGAAAAGACCAATGGAAGTGTAGGAATTAAATAGAATGTACAAATTATAAAAATGTTACTTATGTCTAGAAGAAAAGAAAGTATTTGGTTACTTTATTTCGCTTTCTACATTTACTCACTGAGATTCTTTGTTTTTGGGCGTTGTTTGTTGACCAGCTTAAAAGTTGAATTTTCGGGAATTTTTTATTCTGAAAAAGCTAGAAGCTTTTCTGGATAAACCTACCTTTTTCTTATGATATAAAAATTCCATCTTATTTGCTGAAAAGTTCAAATTTCCAGCAAAACACGCCCTTAAGTTACAAATTTGTTTTGTGTTTGCTTTTGCGGATTGTGGTATATTCCCACACGTGATGCAGTTGATTTCCTCTATAAATGGCGTAGGGCATTTTAGTGCTTGTCTATTAAATCATATTAAGGATCCCAGAACCTAAATTTGTGTCAATAGGACGTTAAAATTGGATACCGAATTGGCAATTCCCTTACTAGGAAAGACAAATGAACATGCTGAAATTAATTAGATTTAGGAATTTGTGGAAATGCTACACACACCTTCAACAACAGAAGGCGTTTGATTCCATGATTCCCCGTACTTATGTAGATTATTTTTATATTTTGCAGATTGTGGTATTCTTTTCCACATGTGACGCAGTTGATTTTCATTTTACACTACTTGATGAATTCAAAGGGTTGTTTAAAAAACAAGATTCTGAATCCCAGAAAAAGCTTTTTCTTAAATGTAAAACTTTTCGGTTGCATGGGAGTATGAAACACGATGAGCGTAGAACTTCATTCCAGGCCTTTAAAGCTGAGGAGTCGGCTCTTCTACTATCCACTGATGTATCTGCTAGAGGGTTGGATTTTCCAAGAGTTAAGTGTATTATACAGTATGATTCTCCTGGAGAGGCTACTGAATATGTTCACAGGTAACTTTTACCGCCGTTTCTCTGCTAAAAGCATTGACATATTAACAACTTATAAACGATCAAATAAGTTAAAAAAATTTATTTTATTTTGGTAAGAAAAAATATATAGTAGAACCCAAAAGAGGGGCTAACTCTCAGATTACAAATAGAAGTTACCTCTAAGGCCATCAATAAAAACCAACACAGTGCTTCCTGTAACTCACGAAAACTTATAAGAATGATTACATGCACATCTTTCCTTGTTTTCCACCCTTGAATCTTACTATTAGAATTAGCTGAAAATTTAATTTGATTTAATACAGTGCACTCTGTTAACAAAGAGAGAGAGATTCCTGTGATAAGTGTCGGAGAAGCTCTTCAGAAAGGAAGATATTATCGAAGATTCTTCTCCCTTTAATGAAAGTCAGATTGAGTCTTATCCAGTAGCTTAGGAAGAACTTTCTTAAGTCTATAAGCAACAACCTTGGAGATACACTTATAGAACTGTTTTTTGTGTGTGGACTCGATAGTAACAATTGGATTGTAGTTACCCACTAGGGCTAGCCTAGTTGGCCAGAACTCGCATTCTCAACTAGGAGGTGCAGTTTTCGAGTCTTATGAGGGGGTAGGTGTGATAGACTTTGTTCCTCTTTAATACTACTAAGATTTAAATTAGGAAAAAAAAAACATGGATGACATATGGCAGTTTCTTACACCAATTTCTCACATTTGTCCAGTTCTGTCTTAACCTAATGACAATCCTATGAGTACACTAACCTATATTTTTTTTTCTGCTTTTTACTGTGCACTGATAAAAAGATAAGGATAAAATAGGAACAAACATTAGAAATATGCCGTAGGTGTAAATTATCGACAAGTATGATAAAGTTGTCTAGAAGGTAGTCGGTTTTCATAGCTATTAGAACTTATATTTTCTTTTAGGATTTGGTGCACTGAGTGTACTAAATTGTCGAGAAACGCAACCTTGGTGTACTAATTGCTAAATATTATAGGTTGGTGTATGCAACCATAATCAAAATCTGATTTATTAATGAAGGACTTGGTATCACTTATTTTTATCTGGCTATTCAAATCCCTAACACTGTAAGCGCCAAAATCCATAAACAAAAGTTGACAGCAGATTTCTCTTTTTACATGCCTGTAGTTTGTAGCAATGTTACCCATATATGTGATAATTTTTTATATGAAGTTAACCCATGCTCTACCGCACCCGCGTTTTTCTGTGGAGTAATTTATTTCATGTTGCAAGCTGGCGTTTATCTTTGAGATTGAGACAACCCGAGTTCTTGTTTGGGATTTCTAAGAGTGTTTACTGTTTAGTATCTAAATCCACTAAAAGAATAAACTTGCATGTATTTTTTAGTATTTTTTTTTGTCCCGGGAAGTACTTAATGTTAGTTGTTACTTACAGAGTGGCTAGTCAAAGTGCTTAAACCACGAGTGGTCATATCTAATCAAGACCCTATAATCAGTACCTTTTTCCGACAATTTATTATAGGAAAAAAGTCATGCCCTAAAAGTAGTGGCATGTAGACTAATAAAAGCACCCATACTCCAAAAGCATAAGTGCGTAATTGACCGTGCGCTTGAGATATCTTTTGTTATAGACCAGTTTATTCCATGATCCACTCATTCGATTATAGACGTATTGCCTTTGCAAGTTACCTTGTATGCATTTAACAACCTGTACAATGATATTGAATTATAAATGTTTTTTTTTTCTTTCTAGAAAGTAATTTCTTTGTATAATGGGCATGTAAAGTTAATTTCTACTGATCATGGAACTGAATGAGATTTCTGACACTAATTTTCTTTTTGCAGAGTTGGAAGAACCGCTCGTTTGGGAGAAAAGGGGGATTCTTTGTTATTCTTGCAGCCGGTTGAAACGGATTACTTGCAAGAACTTGAAAAACATGGGGTTTCTTTAACGGAGTATCCTCTTGTGGAAAATCATCCTCTGGAGGTTTCTTTACAGAAGGAACTTGAATCTTGTGTGGCAAAGGTATTACTTATGTATTCATTTTCATACTTTAATTGCTATAGCAGTTTGTGACTCTGGATAATATATTTAATATTTACCTTGTATTGATGCACTCCATGACGTGGCCGTTTTGTATTGGTTGTAGATGGGTATTTATGCAAATAATTAAAAAGTTTGGGGACCAAAAAGTAAAACTTGTCTTTCATTTGGTCAGGGAGTGCATTAATTCGGGGTTAAGTGGGAATAGTTTAGTACCTTGTAGTGTAACTCGTATTCAATTAGTCACTCTGTACATTCCATTTCTTCAGTTGAGTACCCAGACTACCATTTTGGCCAATTCAGTACAAATCTGCCAACTAAATGGGTCAAACAATTCCAAAAAAAATCAAAAGTTTCCTTTCAAAACTTATCCTCTTCTTCCAGATTTGTAAAAAAACTTGGCCAATAACGGTAGTTTTGGGTTTAAATTTCGAAATAGACATGAAAAGGTAATAAAATAGACCGGCCTGATAATACGAGTACTAAACTATGATAAGCCCCGTAGTTAAGTTTTTCTGCATTATGGTCTAGAGTAACAAAGAGGAAAATGTGTTGTCTACCGTGGTGATTTCTCTAGTTGTGAAATGATCATGTTACGAGTTTTTAAATCCATCATGTTACTGCTGTAATTTGACAAGCATTTAAGATATCTTTTTGTTCTGATATTTACTCATGGTTTTATATGTTTGGTCTAACCTTTTCGTTACTATATAAGCTCAAAATTGTTCCGGAGTTGATATTTGATTTTATCCTTCTATTGTTAAAAAATTTAAGCTGCCACTGATGAAGTTGGCCAAAGATGCGTTTTGTTCGTGGGTCCGTGCTTATACAGCTCATCGGGGTGAACTGAAAAGAATATTTATGGTGAAAAAACTTCATTTGGGTCATGTTGCAAAAAGTTTTGCATTGAGAGACCAGCCCACTTTAGTTGGCGCATCATTTCAAAACCAGTCGAAAAAGCGGAAAAGAGATGAAAAACGGAAGGGACCTTACACAAAGAAGGCCATTACTAGAAAATCATAATTTAAGTTTTGTGAGGTCCCGTAGCGGGAAATTTTTGACAGTTGTTTATTTTGTTAGTAGTTTTGTATCAGAAGACAGAAGTTTGGCCACTTTTGTTTTGGTGCCAACGGAAGTTAAATAGAGAAAATTCTGTATCTTAATAGTAGTAACCGGCAAGGTATTATTAATCTCAATTTTTGCCCAACAGAGTAATATATGGAAGTCAAATTATACTCCTCATGTATTTTAGCTGACTAAACTCATTAGTAATTTAGTACAAAAGCTTACCAAGAGGGGGTCATTAGAACAGGTTTACTCCAATGTGACATTTGATTTCAAATAGTCACTTATACTAAGCTGACTCTTTTATTAGGACTGTATGTTAATTTTCTCTTTTTTTCTGCTGCGGGATTAGATATGAGTGCGTGTGAGACAGTCGTGTAGTGGCATAAATCTCGTAATATATTTTATTTTTAACATAATATTCAGATTTTGTATCATTTATTGTAGTTATGCAGGTTAAAACGAATTGTTAATTAATTTAGGCTACATCCGTAATTAGGAAAATATAGTGAGAACAAATTGTTAATTAATTAGACTAGGTACATTGATAATTATTAAAATAGAGCGAGTATTTTTGGAAAAATTGGGTAAAATTTGACAGACTCAATTTTTATTGAGCTTGTTTATATTAATAGTATGATGATATGATATTTCGTTCCGTTGATGTGAGAATATTTATGTACAAAATATAGAGGCTTTTGCACTCTGGTTAACAAAACCACGTTATTCCATCCCAACTTGAAGCTTAGAAATTAAAGGAATTGAAAGTAAAGAAATTTCAGTAAAAAGAAAAATGGAGCTTAGATTCTCAACACAAAATGCTGTACATACAGAACATTTATTGTTATACAAAATTTCGTTTAATTTTTCTTCTTCATTAGGAAGCTGGATAAAACTTTATGCAAACCCTTATAATGTTTGAACATGTACAATATAACCATATACACTGTAATGCATCTTTTGCTGTTCAAAATACTCCACTCAAGAAGCCCCTGCAATAAACCAATTTATTGGTTAAAACTATGGGAAAACATAATAGAAATCGTGTTTTCATAACTGATCTTTTTCTTACCAAAATCCTGCTTCCTTCTTGATTTGACTTCTGCAAGTATATGCACAAAGATACACATCATCGACTTGATAAATTACGAGTCTTCAAAAAATCAAAATTAGAACAGAATGAGAATCTATATTCATACCTCGGTTTTCCATCAAATGTGTCGTTAATTTCATCACCGGTTGGCCTTTCTGGAAATGTTGACAAAATGACATAATTCTCCTTTCCAGGTTTTTCATCCACCCTCTTGTATAACTCGTAGTCATTTGGATAAGAAAACCTAAAGTCACAACAAACTCAATATAATACCCGCATATTTGTTGAGAGTTTTGCTTCCCCGTAAACTAAAGCGATCACAATAAAATACATAAGGAACATTACTATCAGGCTTAAAACGAAGAGGAAAAGAAACGAGAGGGAGAAAGTGCAAAAGACAGGTTTACTATTTTTTATTTTTTTTTGATAAATGAAAACCTCATGACATTAAGATAAGTCTTTCTCAATATACGCCCATAAGAGGTCAGGCAATACATACGAAAGCGAAATCGCAACATTATCTCTCGCAAAAATAGCTAATGTTGATAATCACCTCAAAGCACCCATTATTGGATATTGAGTTCCTGAATAGTACAGAAGCCGAAACAAGTAGCAATTTTCAAAGGATGCAGCATAAGCTAATCTCTTGTCTCGACCCATTGTCTGTCAAATAATATCAAACAAAATTTTTTTTAGTAGCAGGATCAAGACTAAGCATGATGATGAGTATTTTCAATTAAGTCTTCAAATAACTCTGTGCTTACTTGCATTATACCACTTGAAGCTGGTAAATCCTGTTTAAGAACAAATTATAGAAAAGGATCAGCTACAGATAAACAAAATGATCTACGATATTACAGTTTGCCTACAGAAACATTCATTGCCTAGTTACTAATTCAAGACCGATGTTAGATAGGGTATGTTCTTCTTTGGATATCAAGGTAACTGATGGGTAATTTTGTGCATATGTCACTTTATAATAACTTGGAGGGAGAATAATTTATGAGTTAACATTTTTGGATTAATATTTCATCAAATAAAATTGTGTTATTATTGCAGTATCTTCTGATATGCACTTAAACTGAAAATCCCGTTAAAATACCTGGGGAATAGTTTAGTACACAGTTTAGAAAGTAATTTAAGCTTAAGAGAGTATGGAAACGAAACCTTGAGCCTAGGATTAACGAGAATTACTGGACGATCACCAGCAGCATCGGTCATAGCTTGTAGATCCTATTATCATCCGAAACAACAAACACTTAATACAAGGTAATGCGACAACAAGTTATGATTATTTTTTTGATGCACTTCCATTTAATTTCATTTCAAGTAGCTTACATCTATAATGCAATTTCCCATCGCATTTTGTGGAGCCACTAAGATAAACATGTCATCCTCTTCAGTAACATCCTTTGCACCTGCAACAGAAGGCATAATATAATTAATTCATTAAAATTAGACGTGATTCACTGATCGATTAAGGTACAAAAGCGATTTGCGCCCTTTTGGAACACCCTTTATTTCTAATGTTGGGTCATTTATGCCTAAGAAGGATTGAAGATCAGAACCAAATTAGACTTCCATTGATACCTAAAAGTAGCATGGTTCCGACAAAATAAACTTTAAACCATATTCAAATAATCCCCCATCAATATTGTTCTTCATTTTAGCTTAAGTAAGCATTGGGAAGTGTATACGAGCTCTCCCAGTCACTTCTTTTTTTTGTTAGAGCTACCTAAACTAATCAGGTAATCTATGAAAAAATCAGATGTGTAACAATTTAAGCTGAGGCAGTGCCATTTTAAAGTGTCCATAATTTAGAAACTCCACATACCTATAGAGCCTATGTTGATAAAAGTTCCCAGTGCTTCATATTCACCCCAATCCATATACTCTAGTATTTTTCGAGTCCCAGCAAGCTGTAAGGGCATTCCTGCTTGTGCTCCTTCTCCCATGGACCCTTGAACACAAACCTGTGGATTCGTAAAGAACAGTTCTATAATTATCGTAATAGGATATAGATTATTTTGCAAACTATAGATGGAACAACCTAAATATTACCTTGACACGTTTTCCATCATCAGCAAACGAGAGAGAAAGAACCCGAACAAGTTCCACTAGAGTACCTATCCGATAAACATCCTGTGGATTATTAGATAAAAGTTACAATTGATCGTTGATAAAATTGCGAGGCAATAAGGAAAACTTAGTCTCACCATGTTAGGATTCAACTCTGGGATATTGATCTCCACCTGTCATAATATCCACTATGAATCAATCAAAATCCGCATTTATACAAAAATATTATGCATGCATAAGACGAAGTAAAATTAAAATAAATCAGTATTAAAAATGACAAATGCCTCACCTTTAAGCGTGTTTTCCCGAAATTTATGGCTCTTTGTGTAGCTTTTAGAACATCATCATAGAAGTAGTTTCTTATTTCCCTAGAATGAGGAATATTATTCAATCTGGTTGGAATTCCTCTCCAATTTTCCTGATCAAGACTAAAATAATAAGACAACTAAAGAAGGACGCATTTCTTATAGTTCATTTTTTCTTCTGCTACCAAATGTTTTCTTGATGATTTCCGAGGAGTTATACACTAACAAAAAAGATACCCGAGTTGTTGCAGATGCTTCAAGCTTCTCTTTTTGTAAAGCTGGCTTCACATCTTCAAGTGCAAAAGACATATTTATGAAAAGGTTAGAGAACCAAAACTTAAACTAACAAATATATAAATGACACCTAGTCTCCTACAACAAAACACCTGATTTTGTTGTTTCTATTTTCTTCTGTCGTGCTTCTGATAAGGACGACTCTATATCTTTAAAAATAATATCTTTTGCACGATTTCCATCAATCTGCATAGCATTACAAGATGAACTACAGAAGATCAGTTAAAAACTTCTTAAGTTAGGAGAAAGGAATCATTTATAGGATGATGAATTGATTTCTAAATTACCTTTTTCAACAAGTCCAGATAAGTCGATAATATCGCTTCAAAGTTTTGATTGTATATTTGCAGGCGCGATTTCACCTGTAGGTACAAACGCGACGTATGCAAAACCAAAATGAGGAATTTAAAGAACAGGCTCAAGATGCACTAAAAAATTACGAACTTGGCTTGAGGCTTGTTAGAACGATGTTGGAGTATATAATAATTAAATCACACATTATCACTACGGTACATTTCTCCACTCCATTACTCATTACTCAAACTGAAAGTTGTTGATAAACTGATAATTTGAAATTAATGCTATCTCTTACAAACATGATCTGAAATTTCCCTACGTCTAAATCTTCATTTCAAAATAACCTCAAGATTGTTCATTTGTACTTAAATTTAGTAGCAACTACCTTCTATCTCCTTGTAACTACTTATCAACATGAACAAAAAATAAGGGAATTATGAATAGTCTTATGGTTACAGTCCCTGGACACCAAACTTCACCTAAAAGGCTAAAATGCAGATTATTCATGCAATAAACAATAAACAGTTATTAAATTTTGCTAAATTCATTTAATGAGAAACATTACTTTCTCCTCTGTGTCATCAGAACGAGTTATAAGCCGTTGCTTAATCTCATCAGTTTCAGGAGGAAAGTTCTTTATATGGTAAATTTTTCCGGTGACAGGATCTAACCTTCTACCAACGCATCGATCAACAAGTATTTCATCAGGGACCTGGAAAATTTATCATTCTTAAACAATAAATATTCATGGAGCATAAGGTGAGAAGTGAGAACAAAAGAAGTGAACAGAAATTGCCAGAAAATAGAAAATCATTTTGGGCGTATAACAAATATATGAATGCCGAACTGACAGGAATTAAGGTTTTGACTCGCTTATAACCTAGAAGCTTTAATCTGGACAAACCTAGCCTTTTTCAGAACCTCTAAAATCTATCTTGTTTGCTTAAAAGCAGTAAGCAAACAAGCCTAAGTATGGAAAGGTTAAGCTGGTAACAATGTTACTACAGACATGAATGGTTTTGGAAGATATTGCTGTTACTTGTTTCCATAGATCAAAAAATTCGAAAGCTAGCGAAAGCTTTTTGTAAAGATTGATTAAAAGCGTAAGCTTTTTACTTTCTGGAGCACGGAAAATCGTGCCTCGTACGAGTAAAATCAAACAGTAGGGCTTTTCTAAGTGGGTTTTTGCATTCTTTTTGTGTAATCAATTTTGACATTAACAAGGAATGTAATTGTATGATTATTTGAGTAACATACGTCTAACACGATATAAATATCAGGTCTAATCTTCAGATTTTCAAGACTTTGTGCTTGGGCAGAGCTTCTTGGGAACCCATCCAGAAGCCATCCCCTCTCTCTTGCATCTTGTTGGGATAACCGTGTCATCACCATCTGCATGACCATAAACTAATCTATAATCTGATTTCATGAAGAACAGTAATCGAGAATAATATAAGCAAAATGAGACGATAACAATGCCATACGGATATAACAATTTCATCTGGAACCAAACGGCCTGTGCTCATGTATTCTTTTGCCTTTTTCCCAATTTCTGTTTCAGCCGACACTTCAAACCTTAGAAGATCCCCAGTTGAAATGTGCACCAAACCAAACTGTACAAAAGAAGGAATGAATAATAGCAAAAAAATGACATTATCTGCATAAAGAATCATAAAAAATAGTAAGCATAAACGTAGTGCATTTTGGAGTAAAAGTTTCTCAAAGAAATGAAGAACAGCCCCATCTTTGTCATTAGTAGCTTAAAAGAGTATCGAAAGCGGAAATCTAAGTGGACAAAGGCATCGACTTTGATGCGGCCCTGTCATGAGATATAAGGGCTTGTTTGGTTGTAGCTCTTCTCAGTGCGACTTTTCCCCCTCAAATGCGGTAATTGGATTTGGTTGATAAGCTTGAAAGATTTTCTGGATTCTCAGCCTAAAAAAACTAGAAGCTTTAAGCTAGAAAAAACCCTATTTCCTTTCAAACTCATGTAATCCAGCTTATTTTCTTAGAAGCTGTAACCAAAGATCGCCTTAGTCGTCAGTACTCTAGATTCCACACTTAATAAGTGTATATCATTGGAAATTTGAAAAGATTGCAAATGACAGGAAAACTAACAATCGAATTAGCATATATACTGTAATCATATATCTTAATCAATCTCCAAGCAAATGGATTGGTGCTTCTATATGCTCCTACAGAGCTACTAGAATAAATAAAATGCAGAAATGTAGTACCTTTTGGACAATCATTTCGCACTGAGTACCCTTTCCAGAAGCCGGTGCCCCTGATATCATCACCTTCAAGGGCTCATTTTGAGAGCACATCACCTTCGTTTTCCGCTAATAAAAAAATCGTAACAATAACTAAAAAGTTCAGAAGAAAAAGTAGTAGCTTTTACACATAAAGCGACAGAAATTTGATGTAGAGTCTTTCTTACAAATTGCATCAGAGAAATTTCACTCCATGACTGACTTGTTTTACGAATTGTGATTTACATTTCTGTTTTCTTACTCAACGAGAAGACCAAAAACGAAACATTTAAAGCTGGTCAACTATAGCTTGTAAGAAGACAAAATCAAGTATAGCTTGAGAGTTGCAAAAAATAGAATCATTCGAAAGAAAATACTCATGTTCTTAAAAAAACTATTCAAATCTTCAATGCTACATACGTCATCATGAACATTACATAAATTTGTACTCAAGTCTTTGTATTTCCCTTCATACAACTGTTGATAGATATATATCCTTAAACAAAAGACTATATTTCACCGGAAGGCCCAAACTTAGCAAGTTACAACGCTGAACTACGCTAGAAAATGTCCACTTGGTACATTAAATGGAGATGACCAATTTTTTGCAGTTTTTGATCAACTTTTTGAGGAAAAAAAAAACATGAACTTCGATCTCATATACTTTTAACACACAAGTTTGAAAATACTATATTTACCGAAAGGCCTAATCCTACCAAATTACAATGCTGAACTATGCTAGGAATGTCCACTTTAATTGGTAAAATTGAGATGATCAACTTCTTGGGAAAAAAAAACATGAACTTCGATCTTATATACTTTTAACACACAAGTTTAAAAAGACTATATTTCACTGGAAGGCCCAATCCTACCAAATTACCATGCTGAAATATGCTAGGAATATCCATTTTTAATCGGTACATCAAATACTTAAAGATCATCAACTTTTTGCAGTTTTTGATCAACGTACAAGTTTAAAAAGAAACATGAAGTTTGATCACATATACTTTTAACATACAAGTTTAAAAAGAAACATGAAGTTTGATCACAAATACTTTTAACATACAAGTTTAAAAAGAAACATTAAAGGACAAAGGGGAACTAACCTTGAGTTTAGTGAATGTGTCGGAGAAACGAAAGGAGAGTTGTGGGAGAGGAAAGGAGATGAGAGAAATGGATGAAGAAGAAGATGAGAATGGTTTTGAGAGAGATAAAGAAGTAGAGAAATGTGCAATGGGTTGTGTAGTTGAAACTCCATTGTTGCAGTGAAAAGCTGTTGTAGTTGGAGAATAGTGAAGCATTGCTTGAAGGAAAAGGAAGGAGAGAAGAAGATATACTAACAGATAAACTGTCAACCAGACACCACTGGTCCAAAACTGAAATAACAACAATTAGTCGCTATTTAATTATACACTGCGAATCAAAATTATCGGAATGAAAGTTGATCATATGCACACAGTTTTAAGCCGATCAAATTTGCACGTAGTTTCGTAATGGACAATTAAATAAGAACGAAGTGTGTAGTATTTTGCTATCTATGCACAAGTTATTTAGAATGATTTTATTTTGAGAATACAGTTTGACATAAATTTATTTTTAGTAAAAAACTGTTTTTAAAGGGTAATGAAAAGAAACATTTTGACACCACGTTAACTTTTACTTATAAGTGATGTATAACTTTTTTCATTGATAAGTCATTTGTCACTTATTTTAACTTAAAAGTGAGTTGTAGATATACAAACACAGTCTATTAAAAACTTTTTATTTTTTGAAATTTTAATTTGAAAAAGCTAAAAAAATCAGCCAGTTCCTACATTCTCTGCTTTTAAGTTTTTTTTTTAGCCTTTTGGCGTAAAATCCAGCTTTTTAAAAGTTAAAAAAGCTGACAAATCAAACACTTATGGTTTTTTTTAATCAAGGAGTTGAAAAGGCTAAGAAAAAAGTTGTTATGCACTATTAAAATGATGTATTTTGAGAAATGCTGATAAAAGTGGATAGGAAGTTTCAACAAGTTTATGCAAATGCAGTTTTTCATTCTTTTCACTCTGCTTTTACTCTTACAACTAATTCCAAATTAAAATCTTAACTTAATGTAGTTTTTCAGCACGATCGGGTGAGTTAATGTAATTTACCAGTCTTAATAACTTTTAAAAGTAAACTAATTCTGAAGATCTAAAATATGCCGCTTATTCGGTTCTTAAGATCTCCTTTTCACTTTCTTTCACTGTTATATGCAGATATCGAAACCCGATACAGTATCTGTGTGAGTCATCTGTAGCCTTTGGGTGGATCTCATAATTCTCATTCCATCTCCACATCTATTTCTCTGTAAACGGTTATAGAATTAGAACCAAAGTAAAATTAACATATCAACTAGGGTGTTGTTATTATCTTAAACAATTCATTACCAAATAAGAAGTTTCAAATCGACCACATAAACCAAAACAAAGAAAACGAAAACAAAAATAATATGGGTTCCTTCTTCTACTGATAGCTTCCAACAAAGATATCTTTGATTATGATAATTCCTAATCCAGCTTCACTGATGAAAACAGGTAGTGAACAAACCAGAAAGACGATAGAAACCCAACTGTGCCTGTCGCAAGCATAATCGCCAAAACCATGAAAAGCGAATAACCCAAATAAAGAGTAGCCGATACGGGCCCACTCAAGTTCTTCAGATCAAACACGAGATAATTCACCGAATATAAGAATATGTATATAGCAACGGATCCAGAAGCGAAAAAGGACTTCCACCACCATTTATAGTCCTCAACACACAGATGCATATATGTCAACACAAGCGACACCTCAGCACAAACGACCACCAATAAGATCAAAACAATGAATGTAAACCCGAAAACATAGTACACTCGGCCCATCCAAAGGCTCGACATAATAAAAAATAGCTCGATGAAAAGGGTACCAAATGGGAGAGTACCAGCACCTAAGACTAAAAGCCAAGATGGGTATTTTTGAGGTGGGATTTCTCTTGGGATTTGGTTGGTTCGAACAGGGAATTCTATGTGAGAGGCTTTTGCACCGAAGTAGCCGCCTATTAAGGCTAAGGGAACGGAAATGCAAAACCAAAGCAAAATTAGGACAACGAAAATGGAAAATGGAATTGCTCCGGTGCTTTGGGAATGCCACAAGAGGAAATTCAATAAAAATAAGATAGAGAAAGCTATTCCGGGGAAAAAACAAGCAGCTTTCCAAGATACTGAGACCCAACCCTTTTTGTCGCCGCAGCTAATTGTGGTCCAAAGACGAACAGCCACATACCCAGCAGCAATGCCAAGAATTAAATAGAAAAATAGCATTCCTGCAAAGATCAAGAATATATGTAAAGTTTACTAGATTCCAGAACAATCATGTGGTGCTTCCAGATATTTTAATAATTCCATTGAACAACATTCAACTCCTCTATTGGTACCCTTTTAACAAACACAGAAAATGATGTCAATTTAAGCTTATAAATTCTACAGACCACAGTATTCTAGCTTTAACTATACGGGAAGAACACCCGGTTGTACTTCAAAATGTTCTAATGAGTACAATAGAAAATTACTAAATGTTTTCCATTTGGTGCCCATTTAGCACACTACTCTAGCTTTCAGTTTAAACAAACCCAAACATCTCCATGCTGCCTTCACACACACAAAAAAAAACACTATCCTAAATAATCCTGATCTGCTTAATTCCAAACCATTTAATCACTAACAAAGACGATAAACAAAAAAATTCATACCTGTAAGGAGCATTCGACGAGAAGCTGGGGACATAAACCCGAGAGCAACAAACAAAATGGTAAGGACACAGGAAAATGACGTCATTATAGGCTTATAATTTCTATGAATCACATTATTTTAGCTTAAACATACCGGAAAACCCCCCTGTTGTGCTTTAAAATGTTCTAATGAAAACATTATAGAATATTTTTAATGTTTTCCTTTTGGAACGCTGAACGCATATAGATCACACTACTCTGGCTTCCAGTTCAGACAAACCTAAACAACTCCCTGCTGCCTTTACAAGAACTTTAATGAACAAAATAGACGTTATCCTAAATAATCATGTT
Source organism: Primula vulgaris (assembly GCA_963920805.1). Lineage (NCBI taxonomy): Eukaryota > Viridiplantae > Streptophyta > Magnoliopsida > Ericales > Primulaceae > Primula > Primula vulgaris. Next base: position 2,198,854 of record OY987219.1, read on the forward strand.
CTACTTTATTTCCAAACCATTTAATCAGTAACGAAAACAAAGAACAAATTGTTTCCATACCTGTAAGGAGCGTTCCACGAGAAGCCGGGGACATAAACCCGAGAGCAGCAAACAGAATAGTAACGACAGCCATACCTAATATCTGAACCCCGTCTCCCACCATCACACACAACAGCGAAGAGTTACACGGACCCCTAAAAACATCACCGACAACAAGTTTCCACCCCGACAACTCCTCGTTCAACTGCGCTTGTGCCTCTTTATCTAGCTCCTCGTATCTAGTCAAATCACGGTTAACAGTTCTCAAGAATATCACAAACACAATCCCAGCCAAAAACGTCACCACCATCAATGAATTGAGGATCGAAAACCAGTGTACCTTAGCCCCTCCCATTTTCAAATAAGCGTCCCATCTCGAGGGCCATTTTATATCGCTCTCCACAAACGTCACCTCGTAAGAGAAGGCTAACGGTTGGTTCTCGTTAATAGCCATAGCTACGGTCGCCGGTTCACATCTAACAGGGGAAGTGTACTTATCGTACATTTTCGCGTCTTTCAAAGACCCGAAATTGTGCTGCGCGCTACAAGCAACGACCTCAAACCCGACAACCATGTACCCAGGAACCTCAGATCCTGTATTAGCAACAGTCGAGATCACCTCGGATCCGTCACCAGTCCCCATCACGCGAGCCACATTCGCCTCCTCATACTTATGAACAAGAACCGTAAACTTCAAATGATTAAAAACATAATACTTCTCGTCGACCTTAACTCCCACAGGGTACCCAGTCCAGCTTATAAAGTATGAGTCTTTATTATTATAACGTATCGCAGGCAAGTTATCAAGTATTAAATTAACCTGATACATCTCATCAATCCTCTTTTTCAAGATCCCAAAATCATCGCCCGATAACTTATCCGTTTTACACAAAAAAGTCGTACTCTCGTTCGTATACATCTTAAACCTATAAGGCGAGTTCTCGATCCTATCACCCACCAAAAGCTCACCGAGATTCTCGGCACTGTCCTTAACACCCTCGGGTGGCTTACAAAAGGGCAAACTATAATAGCTATAAGGGATTTCTGTATCTATAGATGTTAAAGAATTCACCTTCACTGATAAAATGTCACCAATATTATATTTATGTGGGTAACTACCAGGGAGATAAAAACCATTACCCAGTTCAATAATCATGCATATCAACAAAACCCATATCTTGGATTTTCCAATTTTGTCCATTTTTGGCCTCGGATCTGGAAAAAAAAGAAGTGGGTTTTTAGTTTTTTAGTTTAAAAAAAAACCCTAAATTGAGTTTTAAATGGGAATAAGAATAGATCTAAATTAAAATAATAAACTGACCTTTTCGAAGAGAGTGATAGAGATGCGGTGTTATTGGTAACGTAAGGCTATGAAAGCTAGAGAGAGAGAGATAGATATCTAGAGAGAGAGAGAGCTGGGAGAAGACAATTTATACTTGTTTTTTATGTTTATTGTCTTTTTCTCTTTTTTTTTTATACTTTTTTTAATTGTTTATTTTTTTAATTGTTTATTGTCGGTGATTTATTTTGTATTTTTGTGGGATTTAATGAAATGACTAATAGAGCCATATGGTATGACTTTGTGCCAATAGTAAGCTAGCATCGAAAACGGAAACGAAACGAGAAACGGAAAACAGTAAAAATTTGAAAAAAAATTAAAATTTACTCGTGAAGTAATAGAAACCTGAAAATAAGAAACGGGGAGCGAAAAACGTGGTTTTTTAAAAGAGAAACGAATTTCGCGAAAACTATGAGTTGTACTTATGTCATGTTATGTTAGTGATGTGGCATACATAGACATTACAATACATGAAATAGGGGTGTTAGTGTTATATGCCATGTCCTCCAAATTACATGAACAAGTATGACTTAGTGGCCATAGTAAGCAAGAATCGAAAACGAAAAACGAAAAACGAAAAGAGAAACGGAAAACAGTAAAAATTTGCAAAAAACATTAAAATTTACACGTGAAGTAATAGAAAGTTGGAAACAAGAATCGGGGAGCGGAAAACGTGATTTTTTAAAAGGAAAACGAGTTTCGCGGTAACTATGAGTTCATGTTAGTGATATGACATACATACGCATTACAATACATGAACATGGGTGTTAGTGTTATATGCCATGTACTCCAAATTGCATATACTGTTCAATACATGAACAAGTATGACTTAGTTCCAATAGTAAGCAACTATCGAAAACGGAAAAAGAAATGAGAAACGGAAAACAGTAAAAATTTGAATTTTTTTTTAAAATTTACACGTGAAGTAATAGAAAGCTGAGAAAAAGAAGTAGATAGGGAAAAACGTGATATGACATACATGCACATTACAATACATGAACAGGGGTGTTAGTGTTATATGACATGTCCTCCAAATTGCTAATTATGAGAAGAGTGTTCGTGTGTTCGGTTTGGTTTAATTTTTGTAACTTCTTATTACGGGTAAGTATGAAACATAAATTGCAAAATTACCATGTGGAGGATCTTGCTACCTATTTGATGTAGTACAATGATGGCGGACGATACAGTCTACATATTTCCACTTGAGAACCCGGCCCTGGTAAGGTATCCAAATTTTATTCAAAAAAATTGTTGCATTTCGCGGGCTCACGACTTGAGCAAACGGCGAGCAACATCATTTCATACTAAAACGGCGAGCAACATCATTTCGTACTATATATATTGCTTACTTGTGTTCTTTTGTGTAACTAAAATGCAATTTCGATACATTTAATGTGATATGTGGAGATGTCAGATCTACTAATAAGGGAATAATATGATTATAGTTTTTGCCTTTTTGTAGCCATCATCCCATATCACAATTTTGTTTTATTATATAATCCTGCAATCATCACTCCCTTTGTACCAAAAGAAATATATAATCATTTAATCACAAAATACTTTTAATCATCCCTTCCTTGTTACTTATCAACTGCGAATTTTACGTGTATTTTAAAATGTATTATTTATATAACTAAAATATCGAAATGATAAATTTAAAAAAAGTTTTACACAGTCAAATATAATTTGAGTGTATAAAAGTTTTTAAATTTTTTTAAAATAGTCGTATTACAATTGTGGACAACTAGTTGACTTAAACCTAAGGCGTGCTGCACTCTATTTTAAATTTGAGCTATTAATTAAACAAAAAGATCACTTTTCAGCATTAAGACGTATTGTATTATTTCACATGCTCACCACATGCATGGTTTAATTTACACGAAAATATTTGCCACGAAAATATTTGCCACCCCGACACGACTTCATTTTCGTTTACATTTAACCCGGAACGTGAATGAAACGTGATAACATTATTGTTCTTAGAACCTATCGCCTACATGTATACATATTCCCGATCATATGAGAAGTCATTTTTGTAGAAGGTGTGCCATTTATAATGTTGATAATGATATAGTGATGAAGTCTAAAAAAGCGATTAAAATGTGTCTAAACAGTTCGTCACAAAATTAGCCGTCATTATTCCATTCATGATCTAGACATTTTTTTTGTAGTGCATGTGCGGAAACTCGGGCCTGACCCAAGGGGCGTGCCGACTGTCAGCCCACTCCAACGGCCTATTGTTAGAGGCCAAAATATAAGTATACTATATATGCTTTGCTTAATTTTTTTATTTGATAATCCTAGAGGGGTTTAATATTTAATAAGCATCCCACCAAATTCATTGTTTTGGGCAGGCTCTGCGGTGAAATTTTTATACCGATTTATATCAACCGACAGTTTTTCGAGCCGAACCAATCAAGTCTGTATCAAAAGTTTTGGTATATCGACATTACGATACGGTACAACCGAATCGATCTTTGAATGTCGTTCGGTTTCGGTATTCATTTGATGAGTTTGGTATGATACCGATCAAAAACGAAATATTAAAATATAATATAGAGACAAATAAACTAGAAGATTTATAACATTTTCTTTTATTTATAATCTTTAATAGAAAGTTCTAATAGTGTTTATTTTTTTTATGTAAAGAAAAAATAAATATAACAATGATATAAATAAATACAATATACGTTTTTAATCTAATACTTTTAAAACTTTATACTATATTTTTTTTCCGATACGCATCATTTTTCTATCATCACTTGTAAACTCTAAAATTTGGTATAAAAAACAATACCGAACCGAACCAACCGAATGATATACCGAATTTTTTGGTTCAGTAATGACATAAAAATTCTCAAACCAAACTAGTTTAGTATGTTATCGATATATAGCCAAAAAATTTAATATCGAACCGATGTCACCTCTACCCAAAACAATTTCACGATAATGTATCATGTATTTATGTATTAAAGTAAAGTGACAGGGTGATTTTTTGTGTGGTACTAGTACGTACGTTATGAAAGATAGTGGTGAACCTTTGCACTGTTCACTTTATCCATCTTGAAGATAAATGTGAATTGTAAAAAAGTAATTATATGCCGAACTATATTTTTTGTATAGTTAGTCTAACTATACCTTATTTTCTTAATAAATGATTGTATTTATTTCCATTTTTTTTAAGTAAGCCCTAGAATGGAGCGGGGTTCATTAATCCATATTTCGAGAGTGTCATGACTCATAGGCGTTGTTTGTTTGGATCTTTTCTAACCTGTGATTGGATTAACAAAGAAATTATTTGGTTCATAAAAGCTACTACTATTTGTAATAGTTTTAATTTGGTTCGGACTAATTAATAAAGAAAGAGTGGAGTAGAAAAGATACTAAATACGGTCTTTTTTTTTTAATAATGAGGGGTTGAGATTTGAAAAAGCAAGGTTCGGACTAAAATTACGAGACTATGCATTAGATTGATAGTCCGATATCATTTCGAATACTATGGTGGTCAAGGAAGGAACTATGTGGGGTAGTCGGGGGTGTCCCCCATTTGGAATATTTTTTGAAGAAAAAACAAATATTCAAAACGGCCCCATATAATGAAAAAAGACTCAAATATAGTATGAAAAAAAGTTATATAGAAAATCGGCCCCTCCATTTTGACTTGCTTGTTCCGGCACCGAAGGTGGTGTTTATTCCCAACTAATAACAAAGCTGCAAACAAAGGAGTCGATATATGTTTTAACATTTCTATACGTTCACTAACAAGCACTATAAAATAATGTTTGATTTAGTAAGAGTCAAAAGCTGTCACAAGCCTGTCACTAATTTAAAAAACTGTCACAAGTTCACTAAACTGTCACAAAACCGTCACAAAAACCGTCGCTAATAAGCTCGTAACAAAAAATAATGTTACCAATCCTGTCGCTATTTGATTATTTTTTTGTAGGGAAGTTTTGGTGAGGTTTTGACGTTAACTTTGGATATAGAAACTTATACTCAAATCCTTTCATACTAATCAAGACAGGTACAGAAAATATGTGCTTTAAATAAAGCAAGTAAAACACTTACTCACAATCTTATTATTTAACCTACTTAGTACAATTTATTTAATGTTTTGATGGGAGATTACCAGATTAGATGCTGCTGGTTATATTAATGTTAGTAATTTTGATACTTGCTTAGGTTTTTACACAAATTTGCATGTTTTTTGTTCAGACGGAAGCAATGTAACATTGCATTTTTTTATTTTATTTTTACTTCTCTTTACCCCTATTACTTTGTTTGGCACGTAAGAAATCTGTCTATAAATTTTGTATGACACCAACTACAAAATAATGTTTGATTTAGTGAGAGTCAAAAGATGTCACAAGTCTGTCACTAATTTAAAAAATTGTCACAAATCTGTCGCAAATTGACTAAACTGTCATAAAAACGTCACAAAAATTGTCGCTAATAAGCTCGTAACAAAAAATACTGTCACTAATCCCGTCGCTATTTGAGTATTTTTTTATAGTGTTATATAGCGATACTCTGCTTATAGACTATTTTGTTGGAAATACGATTTGTATGTTTTTGTTTACCTGTTATATATCATTGGCCCTTTCTTAAACGCATTGATCTATCTTGAATTTAGTTGTTTTGTTCACCATTTAGCAGGATCCCTACTAATTAGGCATCCACAAACCTAATAGATATCGGGTATATGCAAGTTAAAACGAATTGTTAATTAATTTAGGCTACATCCGTAATTAGAAAAATATAATAAGGACAAATTGTTAATTAATTAGATTAGGTACATTGTTAATTATTAAAATAGAATAAAAGTATTTTTGAAAAAATTATGTAAAATCTGACAGACTCAACTTTTATTGAGTTTGTTTATATTAATAGTATACGATATGTTCCTACAATGGTTGTGATATTGAAGTTTTGACACTGTATATACCTTCCAATTCGGTGTCCAGCAACATCCTTGATGAGTTTGTTTATACTAATACTAGTAAAAGTTATCCACGTGTTACGTGTGAGACGCGTAATGACATAAATCTCGTAATATATTTTATTTTTAACATAATATTTAAATTTGTTATAATTTATTATAGTTATGGAGGTTAAAACGAATTGTTAATTAATTTAGGATACATCCGTAATTAGAAAAATATAGTGATGACAAATAGTTAATTAATTATATTATGTATATTGATAATTATTAAAATAGAGTAAGAATATTTTTGGAAAATTTGGGCAAAATTGGGCAGCCTCAATTTTTCTTGTGTTTGCTTATATTAATAGTATGATTTGATGACAGTAATAGGTAACAAAATGTAAACCATTGTCTAACTTTTTTTTGAATCTATTGGTGAAATTAGCTTAATGACTAATGAAAGACGTTTCATTTGCTTTGTATAAAATGCTTTTTACAGATGCTCTAAGCCTCTAAGCTAACAATGTAAACTTGTATTTACCACTTCTGCTGTTTAACTATGATTTCCTTTAATGTAATGACAAATTCGTTTTATATGGTGATTAAGCTCAGGGGCGGTTCAGAAGGCAGTCCAGTAAGGGTGGACCCTTAGGCAAGAAGCCCAATTTTTTTTATAGTACAATTCCGTAAGCCCAAATATCTAATTATTAGAATATTAAAAATTAATTCAATAAATATTGTTATAAGTGTTAGTGGTGGAGTGATTAATAATACAATACATATAGTGTTATATACTTAATGATTATGAGTTTAATTTTATTTGCCATCTATTTTTTTAATATAAAAATACATAATTTGGTTTAACCAAATTTTTTTAGGCTCGGACAAGCTGTACTAGCGGACCGCCACTGATTAGGCTACTGAATTTTTGAACAATATTAACCAAAACGTTCCTCTTTCTTGTGCTATTTTGCAGTCTCATAACATTGAAAGTTCCAACTTCCAATTTGTACTTTGCTGATTTTCTCAAGCCTCTCAGACTCAGGGCCCCGGAGCTATGTTGGTATAAAGGGATGCACTCGCATCCACACAATTTACGAAATTGTTCGTGTTTTTATAGGAAAATTTTAAAATATTTTAAAAGCGAAGAATCTCGCAAACTCAAAAATTAACATTTTGATTTGTGCAACCCCTAATGGTTAATTCTGGCTCCACCGCGACTCTCAACTCTACTAATATAGTTCATACATATTACCAACTCAGTCGTCTAGTGAAATTGGTAACCAACCAAATGTTAACATGTATTGTTCTGGTAGATAACGGGAACTTAGATGGTCGCTCTCTTTGTGTCACATACTTGATACTTTCATGTTTATCGATGATCTACGACTTCTGTCATGTAAAGAAATTATGAAATTAGTAAAACACAAATCATACTTAATGTTGATCAATGATCTACGACTTCTATCACATAAAGAAATTGTGAAATTAGTACCACAAATAATCCCATACTTACATGTTAATCAATGATCTTAGACTTTTCTCACGTAAATCAATTAGTAACCTAGCAAAGTTTGCTTTTGGTTAACATGTAATTCATCACATTTGCTAGAAACGCGAGGTTAGAAATTGTGTTAATTACGACTTCTCTCACATAAAAGCAAACTTTATCGGCTATAGATAGCACTAGCGCTTGATGGCAGAGTTGCAAAGGCTTAAATACGTAATACAACAAATCCAAGTCGACGACAATTTGACGATGTCTATAGTATTGTATCCTTGTTTTCTGCTATATGTGAACCGGTCACGGGAAATTTCCGTTTCCATGCGAACAAACGCATATTAGTTAACCAAATGCTGCAGCTTGTGTGTGTTGTAAACAATTTTTTTAAATTAATGTTTGCATATCAGAAATTGCTATATCACTAGAGGGTTTTTTTTTCACTTTTGTGCACCATATATTATTGACTTATTGTGATTTGTACACCATGCTAACATATTATTTAATTAGTACACCATACTACCACTTATAGGTGATTTTATACACTTTCCTCTAATAAATTAAAAATTCCGTCCAATAAGAATATGTGATAAGAAAATACTTCATTATTTGCCCTATAATTAATTCATGCTAAACTTGAGAATTTAAACATGTTTGTACATAATTACTCACTAGTATGGAATAAGCATTGGTAAGTTTAAGATAAGTTGCTTATATGGATCAAACTATGCAACTGATATTACGGAAGAAAAAATATAGGTGTAATATGTGGTAGTCGAGTGGACGGAACTTATTAGACAGAAGTGTATAAAATCACCGTACTAATTAAATAATTTAACAGTATGATGTACAAAATCGCAATAATTCAATAGTAGGGTGCAAATAAGTGAAAAAAACCCAAACACAACATAGATAAGAATTTTCATTAATTAAGCATTATCTCCGGATTTTGATCATCTCAATTTTCCTATAATTAACATGATCCTATCACGATAAATAGTTTAAAATCTTAGTAACACCATGCTCATTTCTCAGTGTATTGTTTTACAAAGCTCTTTGATTTAAGTGCACAAGTTAATTTTCATATTTTAGTGCTCACATGGAAATGCGACTTTAGGTTTTTCAACTTTTTTTGCCTAGTCTTTACTCCAAAAGATTTCGTGGAATGTCATCTAATAAAACAAAACAAATTTTGGACCTTAATATGACATTTAAAATGGTAGGTAAACCACATGTTTGGGCTAGATATTACTTATACCACTTTGCAATAACTACAAAATAATGTTTGATTTAATGAGAGTCAAAAACTGTCACAAGTCTGTCGTTAATTTAAAAGGCTGTCATAAATCTGTCGCAAATTGACTAAACTGTCACAAAGTCGTCACAAAAACCGTCGCTAATAAGTTCGTAACAAAAAATACCGTCACTAATCCTGTCGCTATTTGAGTTTTTTTGTTTGTAGCGACACTATTCCCGGCTAATCCATGAATATGACCATCATCGCACGTTTGTGGTATTTTTTTTTTATTTTTTTGTCAGGCCTGGGTAGCATATATACTGCATGACATACTAATAATTGTTTGATAAATATTTTGATAAGTTATTTGTATTACACTATTCTTTTTCCGAAACCTTTTAAAGGTCGGAAATTCTTCTATGATATCGATCGGAAATAAACTAAATGCTGACAGTGTCACTATACCTTGTAACTTTGATGTAAAACTTATAAGTATAGTAGCATGTAACTTTGATGTAAAACCTAAAATTATAATCCATCCGTCATTAAACAAATGTCACTTACGAAAATACGTGTAATTTTGACCATCAAAATTTTCATATCAAAATTTTTGAAATAAGAAAATTGAAAATTCTATCATATAACTTTAACCATTAAATATGTGATTAACTTTTTGAAAATATTTTTTTCGGCAATCTATATATAAAAAAAGTATCGGTCAAATTTGTACGTTTTTTTCGTAAGAATCATTTACTACAAAATAATATTGATTTTATGAGAGTCAAATTATGTCACAAAAATGTCACAAAATGACTTTCCTATCACAAATCTGTCACAAATTCACTTTTCTGTCACAAATCCGTCACAAAACCCGTAGTTAATAGGCTCATCACAAAAAAAAATATCATAATTCCCGTAGTTATTTGTATATTTTTTTTATAGTAATTTGTTCACATGCGTAGGTAGCAGAAGTTACCCTCCCTAAATAAATATTGAGGTCTATTTATAGACGCAATCTAGCTAGTCAGGATATGACTATATGAGTCTATGATGATATATTGATTAACCGTATCTATTCATATTAGGTTCTAACTTCTCATATGTGAATCATGAAAATTATTTACTGCTTGATTGTAGGGAAATAAACTTGCTATTTATTGATAGGTAACTTTTGGGAATACTAGGTATAAGTTACAGTTAAACTTGATACACATGATGTTTAGCAAGATTCTTGTGATAACGGAGAATAGTATTTTCACTCTAGGTGGTTTCTAGGAGTAATTATAGCCCGTTCGTTTAGCGTCTAATTCTGCTTAATTACTGTACTTAATGCGGTTAATCATACCTAATCTATTAGATGACTAGATTTAGCCTATTACTTAGACTACACCTAGTTTTCACATAGAGAAATGTTTTTGCTCACCAATTTTTCTATCCAAAAACTTTAGCCGCTTAGATGTCATGCACACATGACATGTCTAGTTACTAAAACACTAAACATAACCATTTATGTTTCCATATATATATATATATATTAGTAATTAATACTAAATTTAATAATTTTTATTATTTTTAATTAATATTTAAATTTAGGTTATGTTCAACTAGGATTTTAATATATTTTTATTTGAGTTTTTAGTAGGTTGAATTTTTATTATGTTGGATATTTATCTTTTGTTTTATCAAATTATAAATTATATTTTATGAATATTTGAAGCGATAAATATATCTTTTATTAGTTATGGATTGTAAAAAATTGGCTAAATAAGAAAAATAATTTGGTCATTTGTTCTTGTTACTTTTTGAGGAATGTAGGACATGGGTGTTAAATGAAAATACGATCCAATCCACCTCAACAGGTAGATTTTTCAGGTCAGTTTTATGGGTTGAAATAGCAATGCTATTTCACATAATTTCAATTTTAGGACATCGTTCAAAACAATTCATAGAGCAATATGGTTTACACAAGCGGGTTTTATTATGTAAATTATTGAGTTTATTACATTTTATTTTGACAAAACTGCCAAAAACAAATGTCGATGTAACTGAAAAAAGCGTGACTTACAAAGTTAGTCTTGTGAATGAATGGGTCAGTCAATATATATATACTGAGAAATGACTTTGAATGTATCATTTTAACGAGGCTTATTTTTCCCATAGTGTGGAAAAAGGGAATCACGCTTGAATAAAATAATTATATCCTGTTGAAATTGTTGAATAAAAAGTTGAGAAAAGTTTAAATAATTCGTTTCCGCTGTTAGATTTTGAAAATGTGAGTTGTTTTTTTTGTGGAAAGGGTGCAATAAAACATGCATTTATAGGACAAGTTTTCATCAATAGAATAAAATCATACATCACTGTTTCGACTTTTACTTGGACCAAAAATAGTAAAATACTGACTCAATTAGTCATTCGTTTATTTGTGGTTAATTTACTAAAGGTTAAGGTTATAGATTTACTTGATATATATATATATATATATATATATATCGGTAAACGATATTCGCTGCGTGTGATACGTTATGAATTGTGATGGTAATACAAATTAATATAGAGTAAAAAAAAATATAGAATATAAGAAAAAAATATGATATAAATTATGATGATGATATAAATATTTAGAGAAAAAAAATATAGGATATAAGAAATTTTATGTTGTTAAAAAGAGAGAAATAGTGTAATTATTTTTTTTATTTTTTATGAAAATAGTTAATATGTTAATTAATAAAAAAATATATGGGTATTTTTGACAAAAAATTAATAAATTGGACAGACTCATTTGACTTGAGTTGACTTATTATAATAGTATGATATACGCATATGGGAAATGCATGTGTATTTTAAAAAAAATATGTGCTAATTAGTTAGGCAAGGTAGGTTTATGCTAAAACTTTTAGACTAGTCCAATTTATTGTTGAAAGGTTCAGTTAATCACTTTTATTTAAACACCCATATATAGTTTTCGAGCTCATTCTAATAAAAAAAGTAGACAAATTTATGAACCATATTTTAAAGGGGCACTCAAAACTTATAACTTTTCTTTTAAGTTACAGATTTTGAGACAACTTTTGAGTATTGTCGAGATTAACAAAAGATGGGGAAAGATATCAATGTTAACTCACACTCTTTAACTTCCTCTCCTACTTTCTTTTAATTGAGCTCACACTGCTATTTCTCAACCAAATCTAGCAAGTTTCTAAATTTATCAAGAAGTTATAAAAAAAAAAAACTTAAGTTAGAGGTATTCAATATCAATAATGCTAACGAGCCAGATAGGCTCAGACAGACTCTCAACACACCAGTTCTCAATGTAAATTTAGAATTTTATTTTCACCCCGAAATTTAAAAGTCTGCTATTCAGATATATATTTAATTAATATTTAAATTTATGGTTGTTTCAAATAGGGTTTTATAATATTATATTTGAGTTTTATTTTATTGAATCGTCAAATAAAATATATTAAAATCATTAACAATTTTAAATATTTTTAATTAATATTTAAGTTTATGTTAGTCTCAACTAGGGTTACATAAGTATTATATTTGGGCTTTTATTTTTATTTCGGTTGGGATGTAAAAAGAATTCTAAAAATTAGATGAATTACTGTCTGATAATTACTCTGGTTGAGCCAGTCTGGCTCTATAGCGTTGCTGATTCCATATACAAGATATACGGTAATCCAACTATATTGCTTTCATTGGATTTTACCCTCTAGTTCAAACAATAATAATAAAAAATAGTTTTCATTCATCTCTAATTAATTATTCCACTACGGAAATGTACTAAAATAAAACTACTCGTATACTTATTTTTAGTCAAATCACAATTCATGTCAGTTTTAACTACTATTATTTTTTTTAAAAGGAGTACTATATATGAGTTGGAAAAAAATTGTTTTCATTGTTAAACAGGATGGCTTAAAATGGCTTTAAAATAATATTGAATTAAATGTTTATTACATGAGAAATTATTCAATTATTTTGGGACGTCCATCCAAGTTAAAAATGTAAAAGAATCATTTGATTAATGGAAGGAGTATTAGTCGTCAAAGAAAATGATTCGATAAAGAGATTTCTTGTAAACAGCTAATTTGTCCATTAAGCAAAATAAATACATGCACTTAAGTTCATTTGTGGTTAATTGCTAGAATAAATTCAATAAAGCTAGTAAAACATATATAGCATTAGTCGGCATAAAAAATGGTCACGCAATATGTATCGCACAAGACACGGCAAACCTTTTTTTTCTCTTTTTTGTAAATATTAATTCATGTTTTTCAAAAAGAAAAAAAAAATATTTATCGCTTTGTGGGGTCAAAAAAGGTTACATGTGCCTCACTTATATATGAAAACTACAAAAATATTTATTAGTAGTCTTATAAGTCTTAACATAACTGCCAACTACTAATTCATATCCCTCTCTATATATAACTCACTCTTTTCCTTATCAAGAAATTATATACTAGCTACTAATTAAATAGATTTTTTGTAGAGAGAATAATAATGGCTACCGGAGCTGCGGGAGATGGACTATTTCGTAATATTTTCGAGGGTTGTATTTCCGGTTCCGATACAGGGATCCAACAAAGACCGTACCATCGTAACTGTAGTTGTGAATTACACAAATCTAACGGTAGATGTTCACATTCATCACGTGGTTCCAATATATCCTATCCGATCCGACGAACATGGAGTGAGGGTAGTTTAGCGCTATTGCCATCATCATTAAATTCATCGACTTTGTTAACGCCTTTGTCGAGACCTACGTCTAGGAAAACGTCTCCATCTGCACGTAATACTTTGTCAGCGCCCAGACAAATGGTCAGAGCGCGGACTTGTCTAACACTTCTTGATGAAGAATAAGTTTTTTTTAAAATTTTATATATATATTTATGATCTTTGTTTTTTTTTTTTGCCTGTGCCTTTTTTCCTTTCTAGCTAATCTGAATAATCTTAAAGCTGGATGAGAATTGAGATAGTGAAGGTAAATTTGTAAACCATGTGAGTGTTTGTAACAAAATGCAAAAGTGTATGTATGTACGTATATGTATTAAGTTACACTTACTGCTTAATTAATTGTGTGAGTTTTTAATTTATGATTTTTTTTCTCTATATATATACACAATCGGTCTTTAAAAAATTAGCTCGCGTTTTTATTTTCGTTTCAAATTACAGCTCAATTTAAGGCTCGTTAAATACATAAAGGCTCAATTTAAGTCTCGTTCAAAAATGAAAAGGATCTTTTAACCCGACACTACTAAAAAAAGGCTCAGATCGGTCGACCAAATCTGTTGGAAAGTCGTCGTTAACTGACTAAAGCCGTTGGCGAAACTAAATGTCTTTTTTGTTGTATGTGAATAGAGCTTTAAAAAGAAAATAAAAGGTCTCTCGATAGTCGATATGGTGCAAATTTCCTCAACTTAAGATTCATCATGTTTCCATCATGTTGTCGGGTTTTTCAAGTGTATTCGAAATTTCCTATCATGTTTGCGTTTTGATTATTCCCTCCGTTACCATTTAATTGTCCATTACGAATATACGTGCAATTTTGACCGGCTTATTACTTATATTAAAATTGTCAAAATAAATTTTTTTCAAATCTAATCATAAAATTTAACATTTGAACTATATGATTAACTTTAAAAAAAAACTTATTCCGACAATTTTGATACTAGTTATTGGTCGGTTAAAATTGCACGTATTTTCATAATAGACAATTAAATAGGAAGGAAGAGAGTATATTTTCGCGATCAAGTTAAAGTAGTCATGTTGCCTATAATTAGAAAGTTAACTTTTCATGCATGTAGACATGTTGCCTGTAGCTAATTTCTGGTACCAAATTAATTGTTTTGGGCTTCAACTAGAGCTCCAACCAATTAGTAGTATCATAAAATTTAACGTATTTTTCAAGTTATTGAATGACACAACTAAGTGGACAGGTAATCGTTACACTTTCCCATGACTTTGAATCGTCCAAATTCAGGGTATAGGAAGACAAGTGCCAAATCAATTTGAAGTTCAAAAAATATACTAATTGAGATACAATATAATAAAATGTATTAATTAGACTTATAAATACTTTAACCCTTTTATGTCGTTATAATTAGTGTGACTAAATTGGCAACGAAAATATCAACGTGCGTAATATGTCGTTATTCTGTTGGTAATTTACTCATACCTCTATTACGATATGCTAGCACTAGAACATGTATCAATGTTTAGACATTTCTTGTCGTAAGATTCGACAAAATTAATTAGTCCGATAAAATACAACAGTAAAGATTAAAATCACCTAGATCGATAGACTTTCTTATTTAACAAAAACAAGCAACTCATAGCTGTCTATGAGCTAGTTTTTGGGACTTAAATTTTCCATAATTTTGACTCTTGTGTATCAATCTAGGGTATGTAACATAAATCTATATTTTTGAAGGGTTTAACTGTATTTTAGAAAAATTAAAAGTGGTCCCTTAATTACACCTAAGAATAAGATGGGTGGTCACTTTCCCAAAAGTTTTAACTTGATTTAATTTGACCACCAACTTTGGCGGATCTTAATTTTGTTAATAACATGGCATTAAATCATTCGGTTGAATTGGCACAGCTGTTTTTTTACTAGTATATCATTATTTTTATTTAACTAGTCTTTATCATTAAACAAAAAACATGTGGCCAATGTCATGGTTAAAATAAGAGAATATTAGTCATGCCTAACATTTTACAAGATTTTTTAAATAGAGATCATGCGTTAAAACTTTTTTAAATTTCAGTCACTCGGCTTAATAAAAAAGAGTTTAAAAGTTATTTTTAAGGTTAAAAAATAACTTATAATCTATACGGAAAATATATTAAAATGTAAAAAAGAGGTTAAAATTTGTTTTTAAACTTAAAAAAACATATTATAATTTACACGAGAAATATATCAAAATGTGAAAAAATAACTTAAAAGCTATTTTTTAAATTTTTTTAGTGTTTGTTTGAATTATTAAGTAAAAAAAACACCAAAAAGTTACGAAAATAATATCTTTTTTTATAACTTATAAGGTGAGCTATACTTAAATTTTTTATTAAAATAGTGACCTATAAACAAAAATATTATTAAAATCTCACCCAATAAGCTCTTAAAATAATGGATATAATTATCCAACAACATTTCAAGTTTTTTTTTAATATATAGTGTGTGTCAACTATGGGTTAAGCTTCAACTTTACGCATTGGCGGTATATTGGAAAAATGATACTATAATGGAATGAGATCTTTGAACAGTATCTCAAATACGTACTTAGCTAGATAATGATTTTTGTTTAATTTTAAAAAGACACATTTGTGCTATTAATTACTTCGCTTTTTTCTTGTCACAATCTGAGAATAAGCTTGTCGCATATCTTATTTTCTTCGCTAGATACGAGTCATATTTCACGAGTATTACGGTTGTAACATCGACTCATTTTTGCTTTCATATTCTCAGCAAAAATATGCGATCTTATGTAATTTTTTGTACATATCAGAATATGTATCTGGTTAGTTGAGTTCGTAACTATATATATATATATATATCATAGGTAAACGGATTGAATCCAGCAGAGCGATTTTGGGAGGTGTCAAGTTAGTAGAGAGTTGATTTCGTATTATGTATTTTCTTGCTTTGTTTACCGCTGCTACTGTTTTAGTCGTTGTAATTCTGTTTTACCCGTTTTAATGAAAGCTTGATTACAAAAAATAAAATAAAAATTGAGATCTTTGAACAATCTCTTTTCAATACGTACTTAACAATATGATAATAATATTTATTTAATGTTAAAAAGACATATATTTCATTTTCTTTGCTAGATAAGTCATATTTCATGAGTACAGCGGTTGTAACATAGAATCAATTTTGCTTTCAATCCTCAACAAAAAAATGTGATCTTATGTTTTTTTCGCATATATATGTATCTCGTTAGTTGAGTTCGTTACATCCTACGTATCAGCCAACGGAACTATATATAATTATCCCCGTCAGGCATCAACTAGTGTTCTTTTCCAACCAGTGAAATGAAATACAGTAGTAGATAATATTCCAAAAATTGTCTATTAAGAAAATATGTTGAGCTCATGGGACGGGGTGACGGCTGAGAGAAATAACTATAACAGGTTCCATGAGCGTTTATGGCTTAACCACGGTCGACACGGGGAAGGGACAGATTTTATACGTTGTTAACGAAACAAAACCTTCTAAATTATTTACAAAAAGTAAATTATTTCTATAAGTATCAAGAAAGTAAGTTGGTTAAAATGTTAAAAAAAAATAACAGTCAAACGTGTCATTGTGCATACAGGCGGGTCAAAATGTTGTAAAGTCGACGTAATACGAGTATATTATGGTGATGTAATACATATGTATACATCATAGTTGAAAACAAAAGCTGGAACGAAATGGAAAACCGAAACTGAAACGTGAAATAATAGTATAAGCGCATGAAACGAGAAGCGGGAACCGAAAAACGGAACATGCTATTTTTTAAAAGGGGAAACGATTTTCTCGGTAAGTCGGTAACTATATACATGGTATGTACTGTATAAATCATGGTCATGCCAAAACTTGGCAGTTGACACACTGTATATATATTTGATTGATTTCGATACATAAACTATGAAAACTAACGAAAAGTTTGAGGTTATATAAATTCCCATGTACAAAACACATTGAATAATACAAGTCGCAAACTGAGAACAAGAAAAATACTATAAAACTTAAAACATTTTTCTCCAAAAAACGCACAAAGTCAATCGTCAAAAAAGGCCACACAACTTTTTCATGCACATGTGAACTAGTATTCAAAACCACATTCAAACCACAAAATTTATAGCAAGATCATTTAACTCACTATCATATAATGCTCTATATAAGCCATCTAAAAGTACATAAAAGTACCACATTCAAGTACGCTTTTCAAACATATCTCTCACCTGTCACCTCACTCTAACTACGTACAGAAAACACCATAAGTTCAAAGAGAGGGAGAGACGCGGAGAGAATGGCGGAAGCGATTTTTAACGCCGTTTTAGCAACAAGCATGTCATTATACGATATAGGAAGAGAACGAAGGCCATACCACAAGAATTGCGGTTGTGCTTTGCACAAGAAAAAGAGTTCATTATCATCCTGTTGTTGCCAACTTAAGAGCGTTTCATTTCATAAGAAACAATACATAGACGATTGTTCTATGTCCTTAGGTTCTTTAAATTTGACGTTGAGTTCTCAATGTTATGTTGTGATTAGCGGTAAATAACCGGTTAGATTCCATACAAAACACAGCTTATATTCAAATATACATATGATTCCCATAATCATTTATTGATTGCTTAGTTGTGATTTGTGAAAGAGGGATCAAATTGTACAATTTATTTGAAATGTATATGGTTCTGAATCTGAAATTCTCAGTATATTATCATGCCAAGTTCTTTGCATAGCTACCAGAATATTCTCGAGAAAAAAAAGGAAAACAAGTTTATAAACAATAAATAATACTTCAATGTCTATGAAACTTTTCTCCCTACTTTGATTTATTACTAATTAATTACTTGTCCAATAAGTGCCAAAAAGCAACCAATTCCTTTGGTTAGGGAAACAAAAACCCTTAGAAAAACCCTTATTTGACAATGTTGTTGTGTAAAATGAACCAAGCAATAAACAAGAACAAGATTCTTCTTGGTTTATACATTGATAATATTTGTCTTGGGTGACAACCTAACTTAAATACACTTTAAACAAGAAAAGCCGCATTAAGGCGGATCGATTACACTTTCAATAATGATTTAACTTCAAACCATATATGGTTGCCTTTGTAAAGACTGAAAATGTGGTTAGATTTATGCACATTCAACACAAATTAAAAGATTGAGCTTTAATGAGTACAGTATGTATATACAAATATTAAAAATTGGTGATTTTTTTCAGGGTACCCAACTCATCAATTCAATATAGTAATAAAGAAAGACCAAAGCCCCAAAAAAATACAACATTATTGAGAACAAAATAAAACTGCCCAGAAATGACGAACCGTGTGACAGATTGGAGAATTTGTGATTGCTTCTTCTGTAATTACGTTCATCAGGGCAAATCCATGAATGATTTATGGGGTGTAAGTTTACATCAATTACTAAATTAAGTAAAATAAAAAGAATGAATGGTGCAAAATCATTGTTTTTAAGGAATTTTAGTGAAAATGCATCGTAAAAAATTAAAAACATCGTAATTTCATAATTACGGATAGTGTCGTCGCCTTCAATGATCTGCACTTAGCTTCCTCCCGCGTTCATGTTTTTTTTATCTGGTTTATTTTGGTTTACAATTAAGTAGTTTGGACCGCTAGGTGTATTAGTTAAGTTGACGCTAAATTTCAGTTAAATTAATTTTTTTTAAGATGCAATCCCCTAAGCCAGTGTCTTGTGCTAGTGAGGTTATTTTTTTTTCTTTAAAGTATACTTAGTTTCCAAAAAAAATACAAATGGCTTTTTTTATAATCTAGTTTACTTTATATATATTTTTATATGTATTGGTGGGTAAACCCACTATTTTCATTAATAATGAATTGTTATAATAACCTTATTACAGCTTAAACCAACAAGAAAAGTTCGATAAAAAAAAGCTTAGGGTGCTAAGAAATTAAAAAAAAAAGTCAGACTTCCATCTCGTGTTCAATGCACTTTCATAACTTTTCCGAATATTGTGGCAGCAATTGATAATTTTTTCATTAGACTTTTGTCTTCAATAAATTTTTGTGACCGTCAATCATCAACATCACCCTTGTTTGGAATAAAAACCTCAGTATCACCTTAGGTTTGGTCTAAACGGAAGTTTCAGTCCTTCTTCCAAGTGCAGCAAATCAATATATTTGGTTGAAAATAGCCAATGGAGTTCCGTGTAGAGTCACAACGCATCAAAATCTGATATACCGGATCTAACCTTGTAAACTCAACCCATAAGTTACGAAATCAGAGAGGTGGAAATGATTAGATCTACTCTTTCAGACAAGAGGAGCACAGCTTTTGAAGGTGAAGAAAAATGGGGGAACGAAAAAAAATCCGGATCCAGAAAGGAGAGATCGATGATTAAGTATCACGTTATAAAACCCACGGGTAGAGGGGTTCCGAAACAGCACTGCTACCTCGAGGTGGGTGGCGGCTAGGGTTAGGGATAAACGGATAGTCTTTCTTTTTAGGGATAAGGGATAAATATAGTTTACCTCATAATTGAAAAGAGTAGTGATTAACGAAGACTTTGACATAAAAATGAAAAAATTAAACAAAAGCATGCAGATCAATTCTTAAGGCACTAATTTCGACTTTGCTTAATGTCAATAATATTGCTTTTGTGTCGTGTTGTGTTAGAAACAAGACAATAACACGTCTAATATTGCTAACAGTACATCAGTTTAATAATCCCACGTTTTCAAGCTAGTCCACTTCACTTAATTAGCACCATAAGTTTGTCTTTGAAGTTATTGACCAAATTATATATGTATTTTCAGTTCAATTTAAATTGGTTCACATGTAAATGCTGATTGAATTAGTGTTTGAAGTTATTGACCAAATTATCTATGTATTTTCAGTTCAATTTAAATTGGTACACATGTAAACGCTGATTGAATTAGTCTCATTGCCTACCAAAACAAAAACAAAAACATGCCATTGCATATTTACAAGATTACGATATATACAGATAAAAATAAAAATATTTTGTGTAGCTGCAAGATTTAATCATAAAATTTGATATTTATAGAGATACTAAATTGATGATATGATGTGAAACTATTAGCTAGGTTGGATCTAGTCTAATGGCGAACGTGCGACTAATTGGCATGGCTGTCCATATGCTAGAACGAGTTACCGGACTCTTCTTATTTTGCCTGAATATCTGTTGAGTTTAATTTGTTACAACTTATTATTATTGATGTACTTGTTTGAGGAAAAGAAAAGGTATATCGGAACCTGGGGGAGTTGATGTTCAAAATGAACAACAATGACCGACGTACAAGATGGCCAGGTACCGTAGACGAGAAAGTACGAAGTCTGAGATGCAAGGAGCCCAACAAGAACAAAAAATGTTATATTTTGGTCGCTAGCAGCATCTTCTAAATTTGTTGAAATCGGGATTGTGCTAATTTTATAAATAGTAAGGATACTTTATAGTCGACTGCTAGAGTTATATTTGTCTCACATCGATAATATATCGATCAAGTTTGTGGTTTATAAAGAACCAACCACTTTGATCCTATGCTTGATTATATTAAAAATAAACAAATCATGTTAAAAGTCAAAATATTTATTTTCTCCCTTGTAAGATATATAGGAGTAAATTATAAATGATCCTTCATAACAACTACGGAGTAAAATCTTGTTCAAAAAGGAAAACGACAACAACAACAACTAAAATCCGATTGAGTTCACATAGCTATAGAATTATACCACCTCATTCCGTATTATACATAAGTATACAGTTCATGATCCCGTCTCTGGTTATTCTTTAGTTGTCATAGTGATGATCAAATTAAAGTTCTTAATATACTAAATTTGTCGAATACATACTAGTTACCCGCTCTAATAGTTCACAAATTGCTCATTTGACATGGTTTGATCAGTTAGCACTTAGCAGGCCTGTGCATTTATCCGTAAAACCATTTACGCCATCAGGTCGAAACACGGGACTATTGTAATAACAACTAAAAGCAAAATGGACCAAATAATAATTCGAATTAAAGAATGGTAAACGAAACTCATTTCAAGGCAGTCCAAGTCAATATTCATTCAACAAAAAGCAACAGGACTTTTATATATATGAATTATTCAAATTTCCCTACTTTTTACTAGGTCACAGTATTGTATACTCACCCCCTATATAAACCATCCATAACCACACAAAAGCATAAAAACACATTCTTTTAATTCTCCAGCTTACTTCTCACACCCTTGCAACAAAAAGTATATCAAAACTTTATTTATACACACAAAAAGCAAAAACAGATATTGACTAGAAATGGCTGATGCGATTTATAACAATGTTTTTAATGGAAGCATTTCGATGTTTGATTTAGGAAAAGAACGGAGGCCATATCATAAGAATTGCAATTGTGCTATGCATAGGAAGAAGAATTCATCTTCGGCTCAGTTGTGTTGTCAACATAAAAGCATTTCATTCGCCAAGAAGCAACAAATAGAGAGTTGTTCCCTGTCGATGGCAATATCTTCGAGGAAAAGTTCAAGAATGATAAAAGAGTATGCACAGTTGTCGAGTTAAATTCCGGAAAATTACAAATTTTCATAGTTGTAAAAATGACAAGTGATTTCATTCGAGTAGTTAGAATTTGTTTATTGAGGGTGGTCCTTCCTAAATGAAAATATACAGAGGAATGAGACCACCAAACAATTGAGATTCATTCATCCAATCTATAAATCATTATTCTTGAGTAAATAGTTCAATTATCTTAAGTCTAAAGTTTGTTGAATTTAACTTAAAAATTATACTTCTCATAGGTCTTAGATATAATCATATTATGATGTTCTTTTAATTGTGCCTATTTCTTTCCATTCCACAGTCGGATGATTATATGTGGTAGGAACTGAACTTGCAGCTAAATAGATTTAGCTAGCCCTATCCGACATATTGTACAGTATAAACCATAGTTGTATCCGAGAAAGCATAATTAATAATGTATGATCGATCATGTGACCTAAACGTATAAAGGGAATATGGAATTCGCGGAAATCATAAAAAATCTTGTTTGATATGCATCAAGAATCTGTGACTAAACATCAAGAATACTCGTAAAGGTCGGTAACAAGGAATTTGAGAAGCCACTAGGGCTAGCTTATAAGTGGATCAAATCTCGTACTCTCAACTAGCAGGTACATGATTTGAATCTTATTAAGGGGTTATATATGTATGATAGTATTTGATATCTTAATAAGATTTAAAAAGAAAATGAAATTTAAGTTTTACGAAGTCGGTACGTGAACATTTAAAGACTAGTTTTTCATCTCAATGTTAATGGAAAAATAACTGTAGACCCACACAATACGTGCGTGGTGTTAAAATGTTAAGAGTACATTTCTCGTTATTGACACTACAAAATAATATTTGATTTAGTGAGAGTTAAAAGCTGTTATAAGCCCGTCGCTAATTTAAAAAGCTGTCACAAATCTGTCGTAAATTGACTAAACTGTCACAAAAACCGTCGATAATAAGCTCGTAACAAAAAATACCGTCACTAATCCCGTCGCTATTTGGGGTATTTTTTTTAGTGTGAGCCGGTCACTTATTTTAATATAGTATTAGTATATCAGTAAGAAATTATTCAGTAAAGAAGGTATTCATTGCAATGGAATAATTTTTGTCTCACAAAAACCTTGTCTGACGAAATTAAAAAAATGATAACATATATTATTATTTTTATCAAAAATCAAATTCGCCGTGTTAAAATGTTGCAGTGTCAAACACAAGCATATAGATAATATGTACATCTTAAATATCTTTTTTCTTAGAACTTAAACCACTTTTGAATTCAATAAAATTAAGAATTCCCTGATAAAATGCATCTCAATTATAAATGTTAAATAAATACTCCACTGTATTCAGGGAAAATTGATACTGAAACATATATGAATATTGAAAATTTTAAGCCACGTATGTGATCAAAATTTGCATGGAATTAATGGAATAAATATTAGGTGAGCATTTATGTTACTTACTATATTCAGTCCCATTTTATGTCATGAGTTCAACCCATGTAAAACTATTGAATACTAAGTATAACTCAAAGTCGTAAACTGAGAACATGAAAAAAAAATTGACTAAATAACTCAATTTATTCTCCCAAAAAGCACACAAAGTCAATCTTCAAAAAAGAGAGACAACTTTTGCGCGGATACACATGCTAATTAATAATAAATCACATTTTTAAATAACTCACTAGCATATCCTGCCCTAAATAAAATACATCTTGTAAAAGCAGTTTATTATTTTTACAATAGTAGTCCTCTTGTTTTTGTCGGTTTACAATTCAGTTTTTTTCCTTTAATTTTAACAGACTTGGTACATTCTTTTTATGAGCCCCCCCCCCCCCCCCCCTCTTTTTATTTCCTTCTATCAGTAAAATAAAAAGTGTGTTTTCCTCACCAATTATATAAAAAATAGATCATCCAAAAGCACAAAAAGAAACCAAACCCTCGGAGAGCGAAAATGGTGACATAAACGATGATTATTTAGTAGATGCACTTACTATATACGACATGGAAAAATAACGAAGATGGTACAATAAGAATTGTGGATGTGCTTCACACGAGAAGAAAAAGCTCGCTATTCTCGTGTTCTTGCCTTCATAAGAGCATTCCATTTCCTAAGAAAAAAATATTAATTAGTGAATTGCTCTACCTTGATACCATCATCTTGTGTTGCACTCTCAGACCTCAGTCTTCTCTTATTAGTGGCAATTATCCGGTTAAGTTAGAAACAAAGATGACTTAATTATTTCTATCTTTCAGTTAACGCGTATATCGTTTGAAGATTTATTAATAGATTTATTGTTAAAAGAGAAGTTGTTGTTTTTAAATCAAGTAGTACTGATATATGAGCCGGTAGAGTTACCCCGGCTGCATACCAGGAAACATAAGTATTATGACAAACTTCTTTTGTACGTGTCTTCGCTACCTAATTTTTTATGCAATCGTCAAACCAGCTCGGATTAATTAAGCCAATAAGAAGTGGCCACGTCAACTGTGCATGAATCGAATAAAATTATTTCGCAAGAATCTACAATGATATACCCTTCTATATTTATTCGTTTACCATTGTAAAACTTTAAAGTCCCTTGAATAAAAGACTAACTTTATTCCTAAATAAATCAGAGATTGGTCACTTGATATAACTTTGCATTTATGTAAGAACAATATTTTAAAAAGTGAACCGATGCGAAAATTTGGTTGTACGTGGCCTAATACATAAATGATTAGGCGGATTAAGAAGTGATTGATGACATTGGCGGGATTATGCACATGCGTTGGACAAGCTGGTTTTGACAGCCTTGCGGCTTTTGAAACATTGTATAAAAATTAGCTATATCACCAATTCAAGGAACTAACATTATTTTAACATAAAGTATGAACCAAACAGATTTTGAAAGTAAAATATGGGAACTATTAGTATTTTAACATAGAGTATGAGAACCAAATAGAAAATTGAAAGTAAACTATGTAAACCATAACGTGTTTAACCCCATATAAAGCGAGTCTGAGTCAATGTCATTCAACAAAAAAGTCACATAATTTGAATAAGAACTATTCAAAATTTCCACTCATACTAGCTAAGTCGCATTTTCCCTTTAATTCCTGTCCCTATATAAACCATCTCAAAACTCATAAATGTATCAAAACATATATTCTTTTCATTTCTCTAAGATCTCTCAAGCTCTCACCCTCACAACAATACCAATAACTTTGAAACTAACTCGGTACGTATACGTAGTTTAAAAATGGCCGATGCAATCTTTAACAACGTATTTAGCGGAAGCATATCAGTGTTCGATTTAGGAAAAGAACGAAGGCCATACCATAAGAATTGCAATTGTGCTTTGCATAGGGGGAGAAAGTCATCGTCGCCTCACTCTTGTTGTCAACATAAAAGCATTTCATTCGCGAAAAAGGAACAAGTAGGGAACTGTTCTCTCTCGATGGCAATAACTACAAGTAGAAGTTCAAGACCGATAAAGGAATTTGCACAGTTATCGAAATAGAGAAATCCTAAAATGATCAAATTATCCAATTTGTAAAAATGACATAGTTAGAATATTTTATTTTTTTATGGGTGGTCCTTCCTAGATGTAAATTACGGAAAGGAATGCGAGCACCCGTCATTCATTTATTCATCTTCTTATTCTTGACAAAAATCATCAATGTGAATTTTGTTGGACTTAATGTAACATTTTTTCGTATTCAGTCACTCTTTTAACAATTTATTCTTATTGCTTATGTAGGAGTACATTGATTTGTTATTTATTTCATTGATGATCAACTTTTTTGGTTCTTGTGAGTAATTGCTAATAGTAATGGTAAAGGCTAATACTAACTACATGTCGGATTTATAAAAGGATATCGATACGGAATAATATTAAGCCAGAATGACACGTCAAAGGATGGTGAGAGAAAAGCGACGATTTTATCGAATTAGATAAATATACACCCCGACTTGAATAATTAATGCAAATACACGCTATAAAAGAATGAATATTAATTATTAATTTTTTAAAAAAACTTTTTACGACGATACTATAATATAGTAAAAGGTGGTATGGAATAGGTGGTATGGAAGTACTGTTATGAATGCTTTTTTTTTTTTGTGAATAAACTAATTTTCAATTATTTTTTTGGAAAATTATACTATCCTCTCTTAATTATACCGAGTGAGAAAGATATACACAGGGAGCTCTATATCTTGTGTTTTCATTATTTTGATTTTTGGGTAAAAGTGCATAACGATAACTATTTGGGATCTATGAACTTAGTCAATGACACAAATATTAAAATGTAAAATTTAGTCAAAGATAGATATAAAAATGATATAAAAAGAAAAGGTCAAGTTTGACGTGCTTGTATGCATGTAACCGTGTCAAAATGTTGCAGTGTCTAACACGGATACATGTAGTATGGCATATTGGCATAATCATATTAGCGTGGACGGTGAAATATATATACGGTCTACTATTTTTTTTAATCAATATCGGTAATACGAGAGTCACTGTCCTTATAACTGGCTCTTAGGGCTAAGAAAAATAATAATACATAACACACATTGTTCCGTATAACTAAAGTCAATTTAAATCATCACACAACAGACAAGTTAATTTTTTTTTTAAAAAGTCATAGATACTAAAGATACTCATATTAACTAACTAAATGAAAAATGAAATATTGTCGTGTAAACCAATCTAACATGAGTTGCATAAGCCGATTAACCGATGGTTGCAGAAAAGAACACAAAACGCGGTCACCTATTATTTCTTTCTATTAGTTGCATTTATTTGTTACTTCTTTTCAGTTTCGCAAGTTTGGTCATTTATAGTTGTTTTAAATATTCTTTTCATTGTTAATTAGCACTATTTGATGAACAAAGTGGTTAATTATGTGTTTTATTTCTCTTGGTCTCTAGTATCTTGACCCTCAATTCCTATTGGTTTTTATTGTTTTCTTATTGTTTTCCCATTGATTGTATGGTATAATATTCTTTTCTTACTCAATTCTTTACAAATTTGTTATATTTTCTTTTAAATTCTTCTTTCAAAAAGTGATCTCCATATCATTGATCCATACATATTTTAATTTATCGAATATCTTTGCTAATATACAATTTCATAAATGTTGAGGAGAGAGATTAATTATGAGAAAAAAATTATCTTAGAGGATGTGCTTAATCAATAAAGCTCATTCACATAAAAAATAAAAAATTATGCTTCATTTTATATCAATTAATACTCCCACTGACCACTTCTCTCCTAAAACATATTAATTGGTTGTGAGACTAGCACTGAGGGCGACAAAAGTGTATGCCTTATGACTTCATTTATCTATAATCTCACAAGTATATGACACAATTTTTTGGTTCAAAAGATATGAAATGTCATTGTATTATTATTTTTATTAGTCTTTGAAGCCTGTTACAAAGGCAGTGACTCTTGTATTACAATCGCACATTATTTATAATAATAATAAGCATACCGATGTTGATTAAAAAAAAGGTATGAAATGCCAAAACAGGCATTGAAAATTTTGCCAGGTTGAATGTGTTTGTAAAGACTGAAGGGTAGCTGAAGATTTTAATTGACTGCTATATTATTGACATGCATATGAAACACCATTACCAAATAATTGTATGAACTATTTAATACTTTTCCCCGCTTTATATATATTTGAAATGAAATACGCATATAACATATGACTTATTTTGTCAAAGTTTATATTTTAACCTAGTGCTATTTTCTTGACATGCTATATTACTTGCATCGAAAATGTTCATACAAGGTCAAAGTTTTCATTTCTAAAGCAATGCCAAATCTTTGTAAAGCTTTTTTGTCAAAAATTGTCCAATATATATATATATATAGAGACAACAACCCTGCTGAAAGGTTCACTACAAAAAAATATTCAAATAGCGACGGAATTAGTGACAGTATTTTTTGTTACGAGCTTATTAGCAACGGTTTTTGTGACGGTTTTGTAACAGTTTAGTCAATTTACGACAGATTTGTGACAGCTTTTTAAATTAGTAACGGGCTTGTGACAGTTTTTAACTCTCACTAAATCAAATATTATTTTGTAGCGGTTGTTTATACGAACCAAGATATAATAACATTATGTTCATATGTAGTAAATTTTACGATATAGCCAAAATTGTGATCAAAGGAGACTTTGACAACATATATAGAGATAAAAATTAAAAGAAAAGAGAAGAACAATTCTTAAGGCACTATTTTTGACTTTTTTTGTTTTCAGAAACAAGAAACAGTTACTTGTGAATTGTGATAGAATCAAAGACAGTGGCATGTCAAAAATTGTTCGCAATTAAATAATTGTACCAAATTTAGAATTTTTCACATTTTGAGACTACTTCATTTGGCATTATATATAGCTAATGCTTTGTTTTTTAACGAAATCCATCGAGTAAACAATTCAATTGAAATGACTTCACATATAAACACTAATGGGAAAAAACGAATTTTGGATTCTAAAAAACAGAAGTCAGCAAAAAGCATTCAGAATCGTCGTAAATACACCCAGTGTCTTAAAGATCAAAACTATTTCCGTTAACTCAGACAACAATCGAACAACACGTACAAAAAAAAATGCATTTTATGTCAAAATTGTAAACTTAAAATGATTATATCTTATCAATAAGAAGTTTTATTTGATTTATAGGCCCTTTTCGTCCAAATAACAGTTTCAACGTTAACACAGGTCACTGAGACATGCAAAAATGCAGTTAAAGGTTGATTCAATTTAAACCTAGTGTTTCTTGTTATCATGTCAGCTACTTTGGAACCTAAATAAATGACGATATAAACTTTTGAGTTTGAGAATGTTCATATTGCAATCGTAACAGTTTTTTTCGTGATTTTGCAGCATTAGATCATTCATTACTACGTGATACAACTTTATTTCTGATTTCTTTATCATCAGAATATTGTTATAAGCCAACATGGAGGTTGTTGTTCCATATTTAAGATTTTACCATCGTTAATAAAATAGACATGTTAAAAAAAAAAAAAATACAATAAAAACTTGTTCAAACATTTAGTTTATATACTTTGTTCCATCAAGGAATATTTAAAACTTACACGTTGTGTGCTCTACATATATAATTTCACGCAGGGAAATTTACCAACATGTTCCTAACACAAATCATTCAACATTATACAGTCAAATTAGAAAGAGCTTGCATCACCATGAATTTCACTCTAATACTTGCAAATGAAGTAAACTACTAATACAGTCAACTATATGATCAATTTTTGAAAATTTTCATTCCGACAATTTTGATACAAGTTCTTAACCGGTCAAAATTATACGTAGTTTCGTAGTGGACAATTAAATGAGAACGGAGGGAGTATTAGTCTTAGAACATCCGCATATGTTATCTCAAAACATTTTTTTTTTCTAAAATTTGATAATTATGGTATAAAAAAATTATATGAATCGGGAACCCTATAAATTCACCTTATATATGAGTCATTTACATGATTCTCTAAATAAATATAATAATAAGAAACTATCATGAGTTTTATATTTTTGTGGTTGAAATATTGTTATGATTATTAAATAATAATAAACAAATAAAACAAAATAATGTAGGGTTATTATAAGAAAATTAATAAGAAATCTGAAATTTTGTGTAAATATAAACGGTTAATTAAAATATATAAAATGTATTAGATTTGAATAAATGATTAAAGTTGATGATAAGACTCTTATTAAAGTTGATGATAAGGCTGCTCTTACCCACCAAAGGTAGTAATAAGTCTACAATTTATATATACACTACTCACGCTATCAATCCTATTTGACATAAATTAAAAAGACTTACATTAAACATATTGAAGTTTGATTTATCAATCCTATTTGACATAAATTAAAAAGACTTACATTAAACATATTGAAGTTTGATTTAGTTTTGTATTCACCTTAGAAAGTGTTGCAGTTGTCAACCTATCATTAACAAGTAATACTAAGAAGAGAAATTAACCACGAGTATAGGTCTACACACTACAAAATAACGTTTAATTTAGTGAGAGTCAAAAACTGTCATAAGTCTGTCACTAATTTAAAAGGCTGTCACAAATCTGTCGTAAATTGACTAAACTGTCACAAAACCGTCACAAAAACCGTCGCTAATAAGTTCGTAACAAAAAATACCGTCAATCCCGTCGCCATTTTATGTATTTTTTTGTAGTGACAGCTAAAAGATTGACCAGCAAGAAATTAAAAGTATCAATCTCAAAGAGGAATTAAAATCTTGAAATTGCCCCTTAATTGATACTAATTCAATTGAAGACATAATTTATGTTTAAGACTTTTAACTCTACATGTATCATAAAAGTTTTTTAATAAGTAATTTTTAAAACTAAACATTATTTGGCTAATCAACCTCAAATCTGTGAATCTGGGATTTATGGATTGAAAAGGCTGAAATATTAAGCTGATGAACTCATATTATTTTGACCTCAAACAAACCAAAGTATTCACTTAAAAGTGGTCCAGAAGGCACTAAATCTACCAAATAACTACCGGGCATACATACTTACACATTGTGTAGTAAAAATTTCAGCGTGAGTACATATAAATGTAAACATTACGAGAATTAATTGTTACTATAAGTATTACGGAAATAAGTAAATGACAGATTTACCCAGACGGTTCACCCACAAAGAAATGGAAACACTACAAAATATTTTGTTTGATTTAGTGAGAGTCAAAAGTTGTCACAAGACTGTTGTTAATTTAAAAAGTTGTCACAAATCTGTCGCAAATTGACTAAACTGTCACAAAGCCGTCACAAAAACCGTCGCTAATAAGCTCGTAACAAAAAATACCGTCATTAATCCCGTCACTATTTGAGTATTTCAGCTAGGACTAACAATCCTTCAAGCTCTCAAAATGGACCGCCAAATCGGGCACGGGTTTAAGATCCCAGCTGGTTCAATGATAGTCTTCATTCTCGCTCCCACAGCCTTTTCACTTATTATATTTGATCGTTTCATGAGGCCCACTTGGAAGAAGCTCACTGGCAAATCTATGACACATCTGCAACGGTTTGGAATTAATGGGACACATCTTCACCGTGCTTAGCATGGTCATTTCTGCTTTGGTCGAGATCAAGCGCCTTAATAAGGTTCTTTTTTGAAGCCCCTTTTACCTTTCATTATTTCCTAAACATTTTACATAGATGCCTTCGGGAAGTAACTAGGTATGAGCTAAAAGAGGCTATAGCCCCCATATTGAGAAAAATTCAAAAATTCTCCGTGTATTTTGCTGAAAAGTTGACGATTCTAACATTTCAGCACCATGTAATTTAAAAAATATATATATAAACATGCAATTCAACCATGCATACAAATTCTGATTCGGCCACTGGATGCCTTATAATAACACGCCGAAGGTTTCCTCAGAAGAGAAACCTAGCTATCATGAGCTAAGCCGTTTCAACAAATGAAAATCAATCAGACTAGATTTATTTCTATTTTCATTTCCGCTTTTGGTCCTTTATTAGTGTATCGTCTCATTAACAATGCTAATTAATATTGCCTTTTTTGCGTTTCTCACCAGGTTAAATCTGATCACCCTGGTAACTTGTCGGTAATGTGGCTAGTACCACAGCTACCCATATCCGGAATTGGGGAGGCATTTCATGTCCCAGGGAGTACAGAGTTCTTCTATAGGGAAAATCCAATTTATCTCAAAACTATTTCCACATCGATAATGTCACTATTTATTGGTGCTGGATTCTACGTAAGCACGACCTTGATTGGGCTCATTCGAAGGGCCACGACATCAATCAAGGAAGAATAGATAGAGTGCTTGGTTTTATAGATGTAAAGGGGTTGAAGAGGAGGTAGACGTCAGTTTATCACGACATGATCTATTTGTGAGTAGCTGGTTGGAGCAAATCGTATAAAAATTAACTATAAAACCAAATTTTGTTCTATATTGGGCTTTTAAAACATTGTATAAAAATTAACTACCTCACGAATTCAAACCGGGAACTAACGTTATTTTAACATAAAATATGAGAATTAAACAGATATTGAAAGTAAACTATGGGAACTGGGAAGTATCGTTATTTTAACATAGATCGAGTATGAGAACCAAGTAGAAAATTGAAAGTAAACTATGTAAACCATAACGTGTTTAACCCCATATAAAGCGAGTTTGAGTCAATGTCATTCAACAAAAAAGGCACATAACTTGAATAAGAACTATTCAAAATTTCCACTCATACTAGCTAAGTCGCATTTTCCCTTTAATTCCTGTCCCTATATAAACCATCTCAAAACTCATAAATGTATCAAAACATATTCTCTCAAGCTCTCACCCTCACAACAACACCAATAACTTCGAAACTATCTCAGTACGTATACGTTGTTGAAAAATGGCCGATGCAATCTTTAACAACGTATTTAGCGGAAGCATATCAGTGTTCGATTTAGGAAAAGAACGAAGGCCATACCATAAGAATTGCAATTGTGCTTTGCATAGGGGGAGAAAGTCATCGTCGCCTCACTCTTGTTGTCAACATAAAAGCATTTCATTCACGAAAAAGAAACAAGTAGGGAATTGTTCTCTCTCGATGGCAATAACAACAAGTAGAAGTTCAAGACCGATAAGGGAATTTACACAATTATCGAAATAGAGAAATCCAAAAATGATCAAATTGTCCATTTGTAAAATTGACATAGTTAGAATATTTGTTCTATTCTTTTATGGGTGGTCCTTCCTAAATGTAAATCACAAAGAGGAGTGAGATCGCACCAGTCATTCATTCACTCATTCATTTATTAATCTTGTTGTTCTTGACAAAAATCATCAATGTGAATTTTGTTGGAGTTAATGTAACATTTTTTCGTATTTCGTCACTTTTTTAACAATTTATCTTCCATTGCTTATGAAGGAGTACTATATTGATCTGTTATATATTTCATTGATGATCAACTTTTTTGGTTTACTGAGTAATTGCTAATAATAATGGTAAATGCCAATACTAACTGCATGTCGGATTTATAAAAAGGATATCGATACGGAATAATATTAAGCCAGAATGACACGTCAAAAGATTGTGACACTACAAGAAACTAGAGTTTTTGGGACTAAAATTTAGGCTCGGTTTCTAAATCGATCCTTAAATGATATTTTTAGGAACCAAAATAATTTTTTAGTCCCAAAATATATATATTTGGAGACCAAAAACATAAAGTTTTGCTACTTAAAAAGAATCTCGTACCAACAAAAGGGGGCAGAATTATTTAGTCCCAAAATATATTTTCATGAGAGAGAAGCGACGAAATTATAGAATTAGATAAATATACACTCCGACTTGAATAATTAATTCAAATACATGCTATAAAAATATAAATATTAATTATTATTTTTAAAAAAAAAAAAACTGTTTACGATGATATTAATATAGTAAAAGGTGTTATGGAATAGGTAGTATGGAAGTACTGTTATGAATACTTTTTTTTTATGAATAAACTAATTTTCATTTTTTTTTGGAAAATTATATCATCTCTTAATTATACCGAGTGAGATTGACACACAAGGATCGAGCTTTGTTTTGTGTTTTCATTATTTTTGATTTTCGAGTACAAGTGCATAACAGTAACTATTTGGGATCTATGAACTTAGTCAATGACACAAAAAATTACTGTAAAATCTAGTCAAAGATAGATAATGATATACTTCCTTCATTTTTAACTCGAATCTTTTACAATTACTAGTATACTAATTCAAACACATTTTATAATTAAATATTTGTTTTATAATAGTAAACATTAGAAGAAATATTAAAAAACCGTGTCATTATTTTATCCACTTAAAATGAATGATTTCCAAAACAGAACAATGAAAGAGAGGGAGTAAAAAATTTAATTAGTCTGCGTGCATGCATGCAGCCATGTCAAAATGTTACTGTGTCAAAATGTTAATGCATGGCATATTGGCATAATCATCGTACTATTAATATAAGTCATCGTACTATTAATATAAGTCAATCCAAGTATTTTGAGATTGTCCAATTTTGTCCAAATTTTTCAAAAATACTCTCACTCTAATATTGTAATTACTCTTAAATATCATCACTCAATTCAAATACATAAATAACTTAAAAATGTTATTTTCCACACATTTATATTAAAAACAAAATTCATGTGTATTTTTTATAAGAGTAAAACGTTATGTTACTCTTTATATACGATTGTTAATTAATTATATTTAATCATTCGATATTTAATCATTCGATATTTAAATTTAAAAAAAAATATTAAGTTTATTTGTCGGGATCATATCTATGTCACTACGTATCGCATACGCAACGCGTGGGTAACGATTACTAGTATATATATATATATATTATAATAAGTCAATACGAGACAAATGAGACTGTTCAATTTTTATCTATTTTTTTCCGGAAATACCTTACTCTTTTTTACTAATTACTCATTTACATTTATTCAATTCAAAATATAAAAAACACACAAAAATCATTATCTTTTCAAAACAATTATAATCATATACCAAACAAAATCGTTTTACGTATATTTTGTATAACAAGAACGTTATATATTACTCATGATTTCTAATTTAATATATTCATTCAATCAATATAATTTCTTAAAATTATTTACCCAGATCTTATATATATCACGCATCGCATCCACAACGCGTGTGTAACGATTACTAGTATATATATATATATATATATATATATATATATATATATATATATATATATATATACATACGAGCCAGGCATAATAACACTATGTTCATATGTAGGAGTAAATCTTACAATTAGCGAAAATTGTGATCATATCAACGGAGACTTTGACAACATATATAGAGATAAAAATTAAAAGAAAAGAGCTGAACAATTCTAAGGCACTATTTTTGACTTTTTTTTTTGTTTTCAGAAACAGTTACTTGTGAATTGTGATAGAATCTATAATGCACCGACACTACTGCAAAAAAATTAAAAAAAATTGATGTAGTGCGTGTCGGACACATTGACATACGGATACCCGTCCGACATCCCATTTCACGTGTCGGACTATTCAACTCCCACGTTCTTGACGTATTGGCATGTTAACCACACAAACACTTCCACGGACACGTCTTGTCATTTTAGACACTTTATAAAACGTCGTAAAGAAACACCATTTATACTACGTACTAAAAAGGTTTTATATTTTTAAATTTTACAATTTAATCTAAAAATTAGCAAATATCTAGTAAAAATATAATTATTATTAAGATTCGTCAATACAATTAAAACATTTATAATTTTTCTTGTTTTTATAAACAAAATATATAACAACCCATATATATAAGATATTTATTATTGTTTAATTAATTACCATATCCTAGCCGTATCGTGTTATAAATTTTAAAAATTTATCAATTTACAGTTTTACCATGTCCGTGTTGAAGACAGTGACATGTCGAAAAATTGCTACCAATTTAATAATTATACCTAAAGTCGAATTACCACATCTTGAGACTGCTTCATTTGGCATTATATATAGCTAATGCTTTCACTTTTGACCAAATCCATCAAGTAAACAATTGATCAATTGTAACCACTTCAACAGTTTCTTGTTAAAGGTTGATTGAGACATGCAAAAAATGCAGTTAAAGGTTGATTCAATTGAAGCCTAGTTGTTTCTTGTTATCATATGAGCTACTTTTGGAACCTAAATAAATGACGATAAAAACAAGGAGGCTATTCACTATAAAATAATATTTGATATATTAAGACTTAAAAACTGTCACAATCCTGTCACTAATTTAAAAATCTGTCGCAAATTGACTAAATTGTCACAAAGCCATCACAAAAACCGTCGCTAATAAGATCGTAACAAAAAATATCGTTATTAATCCCGTCGCGATTTTGGTATTTTTTTGTAATGGTTGTTCCATGTTTAAGACTTTACCATCATTAATATATAAAACAGGCATGGTCACTAAAAAAAACCATAAAAACTTGTTCAAACATTTAGTTTATATACTTTGTTCCATCAAGAAATATTCAAAACTTACACGTTGTGGTCTACATATATAATTTCAGGCAGGGAAATTTACCAACATGTTCCTATCACAAATCATTCAACATTATATAGTCAAATTAGAAAGAGCTTGCATCACCATGAATTTCACTCTAATACTTGCAAATGAAGTAAACTATTAGTATTAGACTATCCGTATACTTTATCTCAAAACATTTTTTTTTTAAATTTGATGATTATGGTATAAAAAATGGTATGAATAGAAAACCCTATAAATTCAGCTTATATATGAGTAATGTATATGATTTTCTAAATGAATATAATAATAATAAACTATCATGGGGGTCCATATTTTTGTGGTTGAAATATTTTTATGATTATTAAATTATATAAAAAAAAAATGTAGGGTTGTTATAATAAAATTAATAATGAATCTGAAATTTTGTGTAAATGTAAACGGTTAATTAAAATATATAAAATGTGTTAGGTTTGAGTAAATGATTAAAGTTGATGATAAGGTTGCTCTCAGCCACCAAGAGTAGTAAGATCATTCACATCGCACTCATCAAATTCTACTTTCTCTATGATTGATGAGTTTTATCTCAAAAAATATCATACATCAAACTCACAACCAACTTTCTATTAGAAAATACCACCATTACTATTTACAAATATAGAGTAAATAGTTATGTTCATCAATTAAAAATTAATAGACCACACTTTAACCATATATATGTTATTCCACCAAATATGAATTTTATATTAAAATATAATATTAAAATAGTTGATTACTGATAGAGAGCATGTTTTGATGAAGATATAAAATGTACATAAGTCTCTAAATACAAAAAAGTTGAATTTTTACTTCCTATTTGAATTTTTTTTTTAATGAAACTGATATGAATGCTCTAATAAATTTACAGTCATGTCATCAATCTTACGTCACAGAAATTAAAAAGACTTGCATTAAACAAATTGAAGTTTGATTTAGTTTTGTTTTGACCTTAGAAAGTGTTTGCAATTGTGAATGTATCATTAACAAGTATAAAACTATGAGAAGGGAAATTAACCACAAGTATAGGTCTACAGCTCAAAGATTGACCAGCAAGAATTTAGAAGTATCAATCTCAAAGAGGAATTAAAATCTTGAAATTGTCCCTTAATTGATAATTCAATTGAAGACTTGATTTATATTTAAGACTCAACTCTATACATGTATCATAAATGTTTTTAATAATTCTTAAAACTACACATATTTTGGCTAATCAACCTCAAATCTGTGCCTTCTGCTGTTTCCGAACTGAAAAGGCTGAAAGATCAAGCTGATGAATTCATATTTTTTTGACCTCCAACAAACCAAATTATTCGCTTAAAAGTTGTCCAGAAGGCACTAAATCTACCAAATAACTACCCGCATACGGCATGGCATACCTACACATTGTGCAGTAAAAAAATCAGCCTGACTGTATGTATATACAAATGTAAGCATTACGATAATTGTTACTATAAGCTTAAACCACATTATCATGATCCATAATTCCATTAAACTTCCACTGAATAGAAAAGAAAAACAAGCCAATTTCAAAAGTCCAATAAAACTCCACATCTTCTCAATAATGATACCAAATTACCAATAGCTAGGCTGTAAATTTATTGATAACTCTACTCTAACAACTCACAAATGAAATTTAACATGGAAAATTTTCTACTCTGGTCCTACGCTTTTTGGCATAATGTTCTAACTGACAAAATTTAAGACCAAAGCTGCTCAAAATTTAACAACTGATTCATTCAGCAGTAATATCTCAGAATATCGATTAAAGAATAGTATGATTTTCCTTGACTAAATCATGCGTGATCACAATCAGCATAACTGTGCTAGTCTCTTTCTTTTCCGATTCTTTCTACATGGTGCCCTTTTGCTCTTTAAACTCGATGGTAAAGCCAAAGGATCAAAAGGTCTACCAACAGACGTTCTACCTTTCTTAGCGACCCATTTCAACGGCATATTATTCACCACACCAGCAATATTTTCAGACCCACTAAGTTCCACGAGTTTCTGGATTTGATCAAGCATTTGTAGGGCCCATGCCATAGACAAATCCATTGAAATTGAATCATCCACTGGTTTTCTCTGTAATTCACTCAAAATCTCCTCAAATGACTTGAGCGACATAGGATCCTTATACTCCTTGTGATTTTTACAAAACATATTGACTTTTATAATGTGCTTGCAAATGTTACCTTGCAATGACCAAGAACAATCACAAAATGCGAATTCCGATCCGGGATTAAACACTTGATGAGTCAAAGTGTTATCTTTTTGGCTCGTTACTTTCGCAAATAAATTATCTTTATCATCCAAAATAACAGCAGAATCGGGGATTTGTTTTGCCCTGTACCATGAAGTGGAATTAATATATTCTTCTTTTACATTTGAAAAGGAACCGCTTTCATCTGCATAACGATCGAGCCAATAACTTGAGTGCAACTCAGTTGTTAACTTGTGAGCTAACCAATCTACCCTTTGGAGTCTTTGGAGTGCACCAACTGGCGAGTCGTCGTCGTAAAGCTTTAATTTTAGCTTTACATGGTAAGCTTCGATTGCCCCAGAAGCCTCTTGGCTAGCGAGAGGAACAGTTCTCATTGTGTTGAGCCACATTTCTGTTGAACAAAATGGCCGATATGTTAGCTAGGATTTTGAACAAAAAAAAATTGAATTTCAATTAAATTAGTTTCTTTCCTCTCCTACGAGATGCCAAGAAATTCTCGAATCATACAGTCATGGTATGTAGAATACTTTTTGGTCTAAGCTTCCTGTATATTAATCAAAATTGAGTGGTGTGACTATTAACATTCTTAAATCTTGCCAGATTAAATATCATTACAAACAACAATGGTTTTTATTCTAAATAGAAGAGAATAAAATTGAACAAGATATCCGACAAAAATGATTAAGGATTAGAGAAGTGATAACCACTGGTACCAAACCACTTTAGGAAGAATAGTTTTGTCTTCTTAGTCTTTTTTAAAAGAAAGAAATTATTAAGTTTTACGTAGAACATGGAAGCTAACAAGAAGAAAGTACAAGAACACAAAAGATAAGGTGATATTATTTATTAACAAAATAAAATTTCTTTGATAAGATTATAAAAAAAGCTGGATGGATACTATCATATATATTAAACAAAGAATCCCAGGGAACAACTTCGCATCATATTAAAAGATAGCTATAAGATAATAGCTCTTTTTATTTGAGTAACACGAAGGATAAATATCCATGTGCGACTATGTATGTATTTACACTTTATGAGCAACCGAGAGTGTGTGAATGTGTGCATAGCTCACCAAGCTTAGGGACCCAAGAAGCCTTGAAGTATTGCAAAAATGCAGATTGATCAACAAAACTGTGGATTAAATCTTCTAAAGCGACAAGATAATCATCTCCTTCCCATATGCTATACACAATTTCACCAAGTCGTTTGAATATTTCTTGCTGAACTTCTACACTGTTGCATTTCTTGACGACGTGTCGCAACCAGGACCTTCGAACGCGCCAAATGGAAAATAGGATAGGACAAGAAAATATATCCCTGAAAGACATTCACATGGTAATTTTTTTATTTCTTTCTAAAAAAACAGAACAAAGAAAAATCACGGGGAAAGATCTTGCTTTTGTACAGCAACCTATCAACTCATAACAATTTCAGCACTTTATGATTAAATTTCACGTTTTAGACAGCAGTTTACACAAAATCAATTAATTAGCAGACCAACCTATCAAATTTCAGAATTTAGACACCAAGCTACACAAAATCCCACTACTGGTACAACAATATAATAGATCACAAGCGCTTTAAAAATTAAAATGCTAATGTAATCTACTGCTTAATACACCAGCCTTATCAAAAAAAAGAATATGACTAATTATTATGAGTTGAAACTTTAAGGCTGGTGTTCTCAATTGTTCAATCTGATATTGATTGATGTTTAAAGTGTGTCACTTAATAGTATGGTTTTCGACCTGTTAAAAAGCTCAAAGGTTTATGCCCAAAAGTGTTACTTTCCCAAAATAAAAAGAGAAAATCACCATGCCTTATGGAGTCGATCTCTGTTATTGGATCGTCAATAATAAAACCTTTGGAGGTCCATGATTGGTCAACAACACGAATACGATCTAAAAGAGCTTTCATCCATTTTGTAACATCTGTTTTTGCATTGCTACGAGTAATTATCCAAGCAATGGGGAGAGCATGTTGTCTTGAGTCGAACACAAGAAGAGTGCACAAAGGGTACTGCGGTTTAAAAAGATCACGCTATAAGAATTTTGTAAGGCTGAGGTGAGGCAAACTTGAAAAGAATTTTTTTTTTAAATCAAGCACATGTTTTGAGAAATCCAAAAGAACAAAAAAATTTATCCTTGGTCAGGATTAGAAAAAAGTACCAAAATTAGCATTGAGAAAGGATATTTTTCTTCCTCTCCTCATTCAGTAAAGAAAAGGTAAAGATAGAACTGCGAAAAATGATGTTATTCAGCATCGCCTCAGTAAATAAAAGAAACATAGGATAAAAAAACTCGGGAAAAAGAAACAGCAACAGATAAATACAAAAGCCGATGGATCACGACATAAGGACTTTGTAAGATTAAAGAAAAAAACTGAAAACAATGGAATAAAAACAAGAACATCTTTGGAGAAGTTCAAAAATAGAAGGCCGAGACACGCACAAAATTAGTTATCATACTAGCAAAATCTCTAGGCCAAGATTTCAAAAATATAATAATATTTCAGCATTGAGAAATGATCTACCTCGCCTCAGTCAATCAAATAAAGATAAGAAAAACTCCGGAAAAAAAAAAAGCAATACGTAAAATCCAAAAAGTCGATTATCGTATAAAAAATGGGAATGTATAAATAAAATCCATTACCTTAAGATTTTTCAACCCAACCGTTGAATCGGATGCAATTAAACTATGATGCCCGAAACGGACCATTTGTTGCAACTGCCACTCTGTCTGAATTCCCAATATAAAAGCATCATTATCCGAATTATCCTGATAAAAAAATACCGACTTTTTATTACGATCCACCCACATTCGTATACTGACTTGATCATCCAAATCCAACTCATGTGTCGAACGCTTAATAATCATTCCAAGCTTGTGAACATACTGAGAGGCTAAACTCTTTGCTTTAGCATTCGAACCACAATATCTCTCTATCCCTTCAATGTGTTTATCCAAAATATTTTCCTCAGGAATGCCAAGGTAGATCATGGACATAGTTTGTTGTTGTATCTCATTACATATGTATGGAATTTTTTTTGCGCCGGGTCCGATTGCATCTCCATCAAGTGGGCCGTGACATACAAAACCGGCCTTGTTTATGTGCCGTTTATTATTGTAAATAATTAACGCAAGTGATGGGCATGCGTATAAGCGTTTCACTATAAAATGACAAGTGCACCCCCTCATGGATTGTGGTATAGCAGCACGGTTTCGGGTTTCTAGTCGATATCTTCGGCTTGGTAATATACCTCCACCTTCACCGTAATTTTCAGGACCAAAGGAGCACCAATACCTTCATAAAATTTAAGAAAAAGTTTTAAACCGAGAAAGGAAATGTTCATACGGTCTAATAATCAAAAAACAACCTAACCAGATCATTAGAGTAATAATAAAGATGCAACTGATCAGAGAATATTCAACTACGTAAATGGACACTTAGCCCACAATCTTAGATATTTCCAATGTAAGCCTTGTTTGGTTAACTGTAACCTCAGTTTTTTTCTGTTGGGTTTTTGCTTTGGTACTGGACTGCCTTAGGTTGACTAGTTCTTCAAAAGCTAGGCCATTTGGATTTTTTTTAGTCTGATTAAGCTGAGAAGCTTTAAGCTGGAGCTTAGCTTTTTTCTGAAGGTTCCAAAAGTCGCTACGCGGAATAAAAACGGGTGGGCCTGAGGGCCTAGGTAAATAGGCGGGCCTTAAGCCAAAACCATATTCTAACATTCTTTTTTTGGATTCTAGTTTAATATATATGTGGTAAATATAAATAACAAGATAGATTGAGCATTTATACACTATTAATTTATCGGTATAGTATCAAGAATTTAACAAAAGCTATGATAACAATATATGAACAGTTGAACATAAACCGAAGTAGACATAGTGATGCATAAAAAACAAATTTGGAGTGTAGATCTTGACAACCATAGCCCTAGTACAAGTTTGTACGATAAGAAGAGCAATTAATATACAAAATTACATGAAAATATGAGATACTTACTTTCTATACTCCAAGTATTCATCACTTGCATACTCCTTTAAGCTTCCTTTGCATCGTTTTCTTACCCTTTCTATATGAAACCGAGTGGGGCATTCAATATTAGAGCATTCTCCGATAATAAACGCATCAACTCTTGCGTTTGGAATTAGAGCCACTTCATTATTCTGCCCAGCAGTTCCGAATTTCGACCAATTTAAATTGGCAGATGAGAATTCTTCTTCGGGTGGGTCTTGTACAGGAATGTCTCGAATTGATTCAATGATATCCATGTAATAAACTTTAAAATATCAGGTTCTTCGCGGTAGTAAAACTATTTAGCTTTAACACATTCAGCATGTTGTAGTTCCTGTAAGAAAACGATGGAAATATATAGTCATCATCGGTCATATTATCATGTCTATAATGCATTGATTGCGTTGCTAAACCCGTAAGACAAGGATTTCAACTAAAGAAAAGGACACATTTTTATAACCCTAGTAGGAGGTTGAAACCCTTTTCAGGTAAATAAAAGAAACACACAAACTCGATGATCCAATATTTGTCTACTTAGAACAAATGCCACCAATTACGTTTTAGGATCACCGTATTACTTAACCAAAAAATGGATAAAAATCAATTAACTATTTGGTTTCGCCAACGGAAATTAAGTAAAAACTAGCAAACAAGAGACTTAGGAACCTAGTCAAATGCCGTGTAGCTGAAATTTAGCACGTCAAGTAACAGAAAATTTAGGAACCAAGCAATGTCCCAATCATAAGACCATTGTCGCTCTTCTTTTTAACAAAATTCCTCCAAACGAATTAGACTTATAATTACCAGCCTTATTTTCTGGATTTTAACTGCAAACCCTAATAACTACAAATATTCAAAGTTGTTAAAAAACTTAAAACAGGGACTGCCATTAAGATAAGTAAGCAATATCTTCTAATTTAGATATTTGTGGACTGTTGGACTATCATTCCATGCATGCATTGCAAGTAGTCTGTCTTAATTTTGTTTACACAATCCAACTAAGAATCTTGAATTTTAAAACAAAAAACCACAGTATAATCTTGTTTACAAAAAAAATTAATCATA
The DNA here is from genome assembly GCA_963920805.1 of Primula vulgaris. Classification (NCBI taxonomy): domain Eukaryota; kingdom Viridiplantae; phylum Streptophyta; class Magnoliopsida; order Ericales; family Primulaceae; genus Primula; species Primula vulgaris. The sequence goes on from OY987219.1 coordinate 2,242,554, forward strand.
TGGTTTTTACAGCTATTAATAATTTTTTTTTTAAGAACAGTCAAAGAGGCAAGCAAGAAGTTATTGCCAACTTCATTGGACAAAAAGGAAAACGTTCAAGTACTATTCAGTTTAATGAGTCCGACCCCATCGTCTACAGCAACAGCCAACAGCTCAAAGTCCGTTTTGTCGTAACTTTTAAGCTAAAAGTGAGAGTTTCTTCAATCTGATAGAAATGCTAGTTGTTTCAGCAGAAAGAAAAAAAAACTTTTCCTATTTACTTAAATGAGTTCAACGGAACCAACAGCCACCAACTCAGGCTTTGTTCAGTTATAACTTTTTAGCAAGAGGCAATAATTTTTTAATTCGACAGCAAAGCTAGCTGTTTAAAAAGGAAAAAAAACATTTGCTGCTGTAATTCTGTCTGACCCTTTTACGGAATTAACAGCCACCATCAGCTCGGTGTTTGCTTAGTTGTAACTTTTATGCTACAAACTATATTATTTCTTTAATTTGATAAAAAAAACTACCTGTTTCCGAAAAACGATTTTTTTAATGAAACGAGTCCGGCTCATTAACAAATTGAACAGCCACCAGCTCAGGGTTTGCTTGGTTGTAACTTTAAGCTAAAAGCTAGAGTTTTTCTGTAACTTTGATATAAAAAGGTAGCTGTTTCTAAAATGAAAAAACAAATCTTTTACCACTATATTAACTGAGTCGACCTATATACGGGACAAAAAGCCACCATCTCTATGTTCGTTTTCTTGTAACTTTTTAAGCTAAAAATTAAGTTTTTTCTTCAACTAGCTTTTCCAAGAAAAAAGGAAAGTCTTTTACCACTACATTAAGCTAAAAACTATGGTATTTCTTTAATTTTAATAGAAAAAGCTAGCTTTTTCTATTAAAAAAGACACTTTTACAACTACACTAAAAAAGTCGAACGTGTTACGGAACCAACATCCACCAGCTCCAGCTAAGTGTTCCTTAAGTTGTAACTTTAAGCTATTCCTAAAGTTTTTCAACAAATTTGATAGAAAAAAAGCTAGTTTTTTCAAGAAAAAAAGGTCTTTTACTTAATAATATATAGAATAAGTTTGACCCATTTATAGAACCAATTCACGATTCGTTTGGCTGTAACTTTTAAGCTAAAAGCTATAATCATTAACTTATTTGATAGAAAATGCTAAATGCTATGAAAAATTATAATCTGTATAGCTAAGTACATAACTGTTACATGATTAAAGAAAATGAAACAGCTGAAATGAGATTGAGCCATAAATTAATTAGTAACCCTAGCTTAGATATTTCAATATTAAAAATCTAACAATAGTGAAAATTTGAAACCCAGTTGTTTTTGTTACTTTTCAACCCAAAATCAATAGTATTATGGAGATTGTAAATAAATAAAATAAAAATAAAAAACACAAACCTTTTGTGCAAAAAATAAGGGGAGAGAGATACAGGGGATAAGAGGTTTATGATTTAATTAAATAAATAATTGGCTGCTTATTTATATTTTTAGTTTTTAGTTTTTTGTACTAAATCTTTCGATTTATTCCGATTGTGTATACCAATGTTTTATATTTTACGATTTAGTGCACTGATAGTAGTTGTTTGCACAATTTAGTACTTAATGTTTGATTTTTGGATTGGAAAGTGGTAATTTATGGAACTATCCGCGTTCATGTTGAATAATCACGATGTCATAATATCATCTATTAGGGATGAAGTTGTTACAATATCGTAAGTTCCTACGAAAATCCACGTTATAACAGTGTAAGAATCTGGATTTTCGTAGGAAAATACCGTGGTAAAGAGAAGTGAGTTATCCCACATTGCCTAGATATGTACTACCTATATAGTATATAAGGTAGAAGTGTCTTCTTTCTTATCACCAATGCCTTTTAAAGCCGTGCGGCCCAAGAAGCGAAGACGAAATTTGGCCAAAGCGGACTGTATTGGTGGTAAGAAGCAGATAGTGGCGGTCTGGTCGGAGTACCGGGTCGTTACATGTATTATTCGAACATTTTTTTTGTTAAAGGAAAGTCATATGCTTTCATATTGGAATAAAAAAAACAGAACTAGTGTGAAAAAAACACGAAATTCAAAAAAAAAACATTTAAACCAGTTTTATATTCAAATATTATGAAATCTGTCTATAGAGTATAGACATGTGGAATAAGTTGTAAAGAATCATAATTTTGAGAAAATAGCTAACATGTTAAAAAAAACGGTACCGTAAAAGAGGAAGGTAAGTAGTCTATTAGGAGTACATAGAACTCTTTATATACATTATATTTATTCAAAATAATCTAGTTATTCATTTAAAACTCAACTAATAAAAAAATAAGCATATAGAATTTTCAAAATAAATAAATAAATAAAGTATTAGAGGAATGATATTGATGCATATACTGCTTTTCTTTTGAAAATTATGTGTATAAAGATTTTTTATGAAAATAATGTATATAGAGATTAATATAGATATAACGACCATAAATTGATTTTTATTACTTTATTTTTTTATTTAGTTGAGTGATAAATAAATAATTTTAGTCAAAATTAGTATCTTATCCCAAATAAATAAAAGAGTAGGCCACTTATTGTGTGGAAACCAATCAACCACTATACTCTTTCACTCTCTATCTATCTATCTCCATGCATTATGGCCTCTCTCCCACCACCTCCCTCCTCTTTCCCTCTCTCCCGCCGTGCTCTCCTCTCGCTCTCCGCTACCTCTCTCTCTCTCCCACCTCCCTCCTCCCCCTCCATTACTCAACGCGTCTTCATGGACCTCAGCATTTGTCCCAGCTACTTCAACAACCGTAACCTCGGCGACACACTCTCTCTTTGCGAAGACTCCGAGCTACTCGGTCGTCTTGTTCTTGGGCTTTACGGGAATGTCGTACCGGTAACTGTTTCGAACTTCAAGGCTGCTTGTGCTTCTTTGGCTTATAAGGGGAATTTGGTGCATAAGGTGGTTCCTGGGCACTACTTTGCTGCTGGTCGACAAGGAAGACCCGAAAGGTATACCTTTTCCGTCACCGGTCGCATTGTTTTTATTTTAAATTTTTCCTATTTTGTTAGTTATTATCACTACAAAAAAAGGGTTAGATCGGAGATGGAAATGGTGACATATTTTGCTTCCCAGCACCTTAATCGGAGACGACATGACAACATATTTCAGTTTAGCTGACTGATATTGTCGTTTAATCACATATTTGTAACAGGTTTAACCGTTCCTAATTGGAAAATTTTGGATAGTGTTTACTAGTTAGTATTATAATTAGTGTGATGATATAGATTGATACTTTTTGACACACACTCAGACTCGTCGAGGTATATTTAATCAATGGACCTTCTCTGTCAAAATGTATCTGTTATATCATCACCCTTATAATTAATGTGTAATTATGTTTATATGTATGGTAGATAATTTTCCGTAGTTTAGTAGTTATTGTTACAGTTAGTGTGATGTGATGATATAGGTAGATACTTTTTTGACAAACACTCAGACTCGTTGATCAATGTACATCGAGGTAGATCAATGCATGGATGGGACTACTAAGGGACAAGGAATTGTCACCGCCACCCCACAATCTATAAAAATTCCAGTTTTTCTTAAGGAAAAATTTAATATATTTAGAAATAATGTGTCTTACAACTCCACAAAATAACAGTCCGTATTTTGCAACCCAATATTGTAATGTTGGCTCTGCCTCTGGATCAATGGACCTCATGAGTTTATCAAAAAGTATCTGCATATATCATCACCATATGAACAGTTGATCATGACAGTTTTGTAATATTCAGTGCTAGTCTTTTAGTTCAAAGACGTTCACCAATCGCTATATGAGGAATTATTCATAACGATGCTGAAATACAGGATTAGTTTCGGTAAATTGGGAATCCAGATTTCAGTCATTGTTTGTGTGTTTGGGACCTTTGATTGACACAAATCTAAGGGGAAAAAGTATAACAATGATCCAAATTAGCAGATAATTTTGGCTCTACGGCAAGTGAAAGGAATAAAACAACAAATTTACGCTGAATCTCGTGGATGAATCTTTGAACGAGTAGAGTTGATTGCTACCTGAATTATGTAAATGCACAATATGTATGTCTAATGCTGCTGTTCTTAAGGATTTGTTTGGTGCAGCTTTATAATCATTTTCTATTTTGCTTATAAATTACTGTGCTTTCGTTGGTCAATTGGCTGAAAAGTTAGAAGATCTTGTACATTAGCTGTTTTGTTGTTGTTTGATCTGGAAAGTTAGAAGATGTAAATTGGGTGGACATTTTCTTCTTCATTATGTCTTGTAAGCCAATTTGTTTACTTTAAAAGTTAAAAGCTACAACAAAACTAACAACCCTTATTTTAGCTGCTATGATCATGACTTATAACCTTCTTGATTATAGAACATAAATGACAAACTTGTGACCTAACGATGTTTATCTAAGTGTTTGGATTTGTTTACTTTGACACTTGATATCTACCATAAATGTTAATCTGATGTGACAATGATAATTTAGTTCTTTATCGATATCATAAGATATATAGTCAAGATTGGGGCTTTAGCTTCACTCGTCCTTAATTCCTGGAATCACTTATTTTCTTCAAAGCTACAACCAAACAAGCTCTATGTATATGTATACGCCTCTATAATTTGAGACATCTTGCAGGGGAGAGGTTAGACCCCCAGTCAATTTGGCACAGAACATAGAGACGGTGGATCCTAAGGCTTTTGTTCTCCAACATCTAAGACCAGGAACTGTTTCTTTGTGTTTATCAGAAAATGATGATGATGATGATATTAAACTCGAGCCTGATTACAGAAATCTGGAGTTTTTAATCACTACTGGTCCTGGTCCATGCCCGGAGTTAGATAACAAAAATATCGTCTTTGGAACGGTGTTGGAAGGTATGACAACACAAAACGTAGCTTGCTATTCTTTTCTTATTCTGTATACCCATGTAGTCCTGTTAAATGAGAGTGCCTGTTTTATTGATGAAGATGTAAACACCAGCACAACCATATATATAGCTGTGACTGTAAGTACACATTGCCTACAGGGAGGCGTGTCTTTCTAATTACGATTCGATTGCCTAAGCTATCTAAATAATCTGGTAGAACCTTTTACAGATACAATAGAATAACTTGAGATTCATTCAAATCTTATAAGAATAAATAGAAGGAAAGGAAAACAGAACTTGTAATTCTAGATGTTGAGGTCTAAAATTTCAAAAGAATAAACAATCTTGTTAAGTACTATGGACTGCTAATAGTGAGTTGGCATTATTTGATTTACTTTATAGGATAACGACTGAATCTTGAACTTTATGGACTGCAAAAGGAATTGTTTCATTTGATTTTCTGGCTATATCACGTATTGATCTTGATTAAGAGGTTAAAAGAACTTCTAGTTTTAGATGCTGAAATTAAAGGTTACAAAGGATATGTGTACAGGATAAGAACTGAATCTTGAAAAGTGGGAACTTACTGGAGATTCGTTTATTTTATTCCCTGGCTGTCAATTGGTCATATATTGATTGTTATGAGTGTGCTTCAGTTTCATTCAAACCTTACTAGGAAAAAGGACAATCGGAATAAAGACGTATAATTCTAGATGTTAAGATTTGACCATACAAGAGTATGTGTAAAATTTTTGGCAAACAGATGCTTCTCAACCGCTAGTAATCACTATATGCTGCGACTGCGAGTCTAATGGCATTATTTGATTTAATATAAAGGATCCTACAGAATCTGAGATTTTTGGATTTAGAAAAGGTATAGATTGCTCACCTGTTGACTAGCTTGAGGTTCATTTAAATCCTAATAGAAAAAAATTGTAATTGTTGATGTTGAGATCTGATGGTGCCAAAATATATGTAATAACGTTTTCAATCATGTATTCATGTGCTTCTTGATGGCTAATAAGCAACCGCTGTTGTGAGTCTTGGTATTATTTGATTCACTATAGAGGCTTAGGACCGAATCTTGAAACTTTTGGAGTTACAAAATAAATTGTTTCGGTTGTTTCCTGGCTATAAATTGGTCATATCTTTAGTCTTTGGTGCTTATTTACACCACTACTCTGCTAGCATTGTACATCTTTTCATTTCTGGACTTCAAATGTAAGTTATTGTTTGTATTTTTGAGTCAAATAAAGGGTATAGAGTGACAAAACTTGAATAGCTTGCTATGGTTTACCCAATCGAAATGTGCATTGCCTGATGTTCGTTCATTCAAATGTAAAAAAACAAAGAGGATAGGATTTGTAGATTCAGTGAGTGTTTCAAGTTGCGACTCTAGATATCAAAATGTGAGGAGACAGAAAAGGGTAGAACAAAAAGATATGCAGGGCTTGTTTGGATGCAGCCTTTAAGATCATTTTCTTCTCATTTTTTACTTATGTGTTTAAATTATGTATTTGGGTAGCTGAAAAGGATGAGTTATTTCTTGGAGAAGTTTTGAGTTGAGTGATCCAGCTTTTCCCTAGGATCAAACATATTACCACTTGCTTATAAATCGCAGCGCAACATAAGGCCATAAGCCTTACCAACTTTTGTTAAACAAGTGCTTCTCGATGGCCTAGTAGCGTGATATGATGCAAGTCTTACGATATTGTATCATTCATTGTATATAAAAAGGACTTGTGCTTCTAAATTTTGGACTTTGCAAAAAGATAATTTATTTCAAGTTCCGACTATTGATTGTTTATGTCTTGATCTTTGGCACTCAGGCTCTGCCTATTCTCTTTATCGGTGTATCCTTGTAAAACTAATTAAGTTTCGTTTTTGTTTGTATCGAAGTCCCATATACAGTCATGACATGGTAACTAATTAGCTCTGGTTCAAAACATTTTTGAAATTAGCGTATTACTCATTTTGGTGAGTTTTGTTTCTTAAGAGGAGAATATATAGCAAATTGTAATCCTGCTTACCGATGGAATGGTATTTGTCATTTGTTCTAATTATTGGATTAGCGCTAACATGGACCTGTAACTTATGCAGTTTGTAAATAGAGCATGTTCTTCATTATCAATGTTCTTACAGTTTTTCTCTGTGCCACTCTGCACATTTGAGAGTGAGTCAAAGTTTTAGATATTTTTTCATAACATTCATGGAGTCGTAACATCTTAAGTAGATTTTATTAATTTGTAGAAAATGTCTCCACGTGATTATGCGATATTGTAACCCCAATTTCTTTTGCTTTGCAGAACTGCTAATATTTTCTTACCGGTTGTTTCTATGAATTTGTACTTGTATTATTTCATTTTCAGCAAGACATTTACAAAGCCTTCTTTTTCAGATTCTCTTAGTAGCTGCAGTCGATATTCTGACTTATTCAAGTTTCTTATTTTGTTTGTGATATCTGTATCATTTACATATTGGTACTGGATTTTAGGAATGGATGTTGTGACAACAATAGCTTCGATTCCCACATACAAACCAGGGGAGAGAGTCCGCCAATACAATGATTTTGCTCAATTTCTTGGGGATGAAAGAGCTAAAACCGCTCGTGCTATTTGGGATAAGCCACTAAAGACTGTATATATTAGCAATTGTGGAGAGCTCAAAGTGGCAAAACCTTCTCTAAGTCCTTCTCTACCTTGATGCCACAAGCCAATTAGTTTGTTTATAGAATATACTTTTTCACCTTTATATCAGATGCGTTATCCTACATTTTTCTCGGAGGAAAGAAATGAAACATTAGAGAAATTTCAATTTTTCGAATTCATGTATTTGTTCATGAAATCTTGGCGATAAGAAAAGTATTCTCGAGACCTGCATGAAGCTTTCCGTTCTTTTAATTTGTTTCTCCCTCTGTACATATTTGGACCGGTCGATAGTACAATGAGTTGTTCGATGTGTGTGGTTCAGTGGTTGTGTATGTAATATCGGCATAAGCACTGTAACGAATTCAATTTTGTGGCACCGTCTCTGTCAGCCTTTTTTAAAATTAATCGAAAATTTTAAGACTATTGAATCAGTTGGGTGACAAATCCAATCTTTTTTTTCAGAAGTTCCATAGATATGTTTGTTCTCTTTTACTAACATTTTAGTACTCCAATTGACTAATTTAGAATAAGCAAAATAAAATGCTTGCATCATTTATTCAAACATTAAGGCAAATGATGATAAGTTTACAATTCACATACTACGACTCGATAAAACAAATTTACACCAAATATATTCAATTGTTAAAAGTCTGCTTTAATTTTGAAGCATGTGAGTATAGTCAGGATTGTAATTTGTATCAGTTGTAAACATAAAACATATTCAATTTGGAGTTTTTGTTTTAGTGCTATATAAAAAAGTTGTAAGCTTTTCGAGCCTTGAAGCAGAGGCAAAAGCTGTTGTTTTTTGCTTAGAGGCGATAAAAACGGATCATCTTGTTATTGAAAGTGATTCAATTCAATTGATTAACATTCTAAGCGGCAAATCCAAACCCCCTTAGAGATTATTGCCTATTATTTTTCAAATAAAAAACATTTCAAGCAAATGAACTTATATGTTTAATTATATCGAGAGGGAAGCGAATTCTGAAACAGATCTGCTAGCACATCAAGGAGTCTCAATAGATATAAAAATCTCAGAGAGGATATATATTGCTCCCCAAATGATCAAAAGTTGCCTATTCAATCAACATAATAATAAGTAGTACAAAATAAATTAGCAAGAAAAGTAGTATAGAAGACTTGTAGTAAGAAAAGGAGTATCACTTATTGTCGTAATTGTCCTCTGAAATGTCTTGTACAATAGTTTAATAACACGGCTAATTATGTACTAGTATTAATCGTAATTTCATATATATTTGACCGTTAATGTATATGTTTGCTCTAATTTTGTTTTCGAGTACTATGAGTATATTCAGGATTGGTTTGGAAATGGTACAATATCGTAGGAATTTTCATGATACTATTACTATACCGTACATATACGGTACATTAAATTTTAATATCATTAATGTATCACATTTTCGTATACCGCAAGTGCGGTATAGTAATGGTATGGTACGGTAAATTACAAATTTCGAAAAACAACAGATAATGTTATGAAAAATATCTCATTAGCAAAAAATTTTAAAGATAACACTTCATTTATGAATAGTTGAACAAGATTATAAACATATCATAATTTGTGCAACTTATTTTGTATCTTAAACGTTAAAAAATATTAATAATTATATTTGAATATGAATATTTTATATATAAATGGTAATATGGTATAATACCATGATATAAAAATCAATTATCAATGTCGTACCATACGTGTGATAATACTGTAAGTAAGTGATACTATATGGATGATAATTAAGATTGATTGATTCATACCTTATGTTACAAAATTCCATCCCTAGTAAGGATTGTATAAGTTGTGAACTTGTATATTTCTCTCTAAATGATCAAGAAGTTGCCTATTCAATCCAAAAATAAAATCAACCTAATAACACAAAATAGATAGCAAGAAAACTTAGAAAAGTAGTACAACTAATTAAATAACATGTATTATATTGTGGTAAGTAAGAAAGGCCTCTAAACTGTCTTGTAGTTTTCCTTAATAGCACGACTGCTTATAAAAAAAAAAAAGTCTACTATTTGTCTATAAAAAAATAAATTAAGAAGCCAATGCCGTCACGTTAACCGGCAAACTATTACTCTATATTTTTATTTTCTTTGAAATAATATTACCATTTTTAATAAAACTGAATAAAGTAAAATTATTACATACGAGTTTGAGATAAGCGGTCAACAAACTGCAGTCAACATATTTATATTCATAACTTTCTGCACTTTTCTGAGAAGTTTAACAGACACGATAGTTAAAAACTCAAATGTATCAAACCCAAAATGTATGAAACTGTACCGATTGTATTGACAAGACTTCTCATATTTTTTACCTTTCGTTGCCGCTGCAGTAGTATCTACATGACTCGCGGTAAATTCTCCAATAAGTATACACTACAAAAAATACCCAAATAGCGACGGGATTAGTGACGGTATTTTTTGTTACGAGCTTATTAGCGACGGTTTTTGTGACGGCTTTGTGACAGTTTAATCAATTTGCAACAGATTTGTGACAATTTTTTAAATTAGTGACAGGCTTGTGACAGCTTTTGACTCTCGCTAAATCAAACATTATCGTGTAATGATAGTCATTAACGAAACGTGGACTAACAAATAATTAATAAAATTGACGGGGAAATAATAAGGGAAGCAGAGTACCTGACTCTGAGTCAGGGTTACTCTACTTCCACAGCCATTGGATCCGTTATTAAATTTAAACTGTATCAGATCCAATAGCTATGGTAAGCAGGGTAACCCTGACTCAGAGTAAGTAGTATGATTCCAATAATAAGACTTTAAATTTTTGGTATATTTTTGAGTGTGTAGGTCCCATAGTTGCTGTTGATTTGGCAGAAGATTAGAAGTGGGGTCCACAATGGTTTTGGCTTACGTTATTAGGGGACCACGAAAGCATGCGCGTGAGTTTCCCTTGTCAATTAATCCGCCGGCACTGTCTTTTATTTTAAAATAAAAGTCTTACCAAAATAAAATAATCCCTCTAGTTTACTATAGTAGTAATTTACAACTACTAAATAATTTATCACAATTCTATTTTGAAACATAAATAAATTATAGATCATTTTCCATTTTAGAAAATGAACCCTATCACATTATAAAAAAGATGTTCAATAAGTAGTCATAGCAATCGAAACGGATTTTTTTATAACAATCTTACTAGCTATATGGTTTTTTAGATGAATTTATAATGGTAGTCAATTTGTAACAGATTCGAATTATTGTCAGTATTGTGACAGATTTTGATTCTCATAAAATCAATATTATTTTGTCGTGTAAAAGTATTATCATATCATTTACATATTAAATAGGATTAGTTTTGATGCGTCTCTTTTTGTATGTTTGTGGGTATTATGACAATCATTATCATAACTTTATAAAATAATCATTATATTATAAGTACTATTAAATTTCACAATTATATAAACTTATCAATAAATAAGGGAAGAAGGGAGTATAAAATAATACGAGGCCAAATATCCATATTTTCAATATTAGGAATAGTATTTATTACTATAAAATATGTTGCAAACATTTATAATTTTACTCAACGGGAAAAAAAACATATCATTATAATCGGTCTGCCATCTTAACCATAAGGCCGATACCGACTACACTATTTATTTGAATTCCACTATAACTAATTGTAAAGTTTATTCAACTCTTCTACTTGGCTTTTCATTGATGATCAAGGAGATGTAGCTTTGGTAAAGTTAAAATACATTTGACTTCCTTTATTCCACAATGTAAAAAAAATAAAGATTTTTTTAAAAGAATTTCACTTGAATTTGTTTTTGAAGGAATTACTTCATTATATATTTTAGTTGATAACTACTATTAATAATAAAAAAATACAAATATCTACCGACAATATTCCATTTTCTAAAACTACAAAAAAAAAAAAACAAGGAAAATGTGACAATATTCATGACTTGTTGTTTTCTTCTCTAAATAAAAGGCAGTACTAGTATTTGACGAAAATTCATGATTACTTGTTTCTTGCTTTGTTTCAAAGTTAGATAATGGTACACAATTTTATATAACATTTTATGGACCCTATGGGATATTTTTGTTAATGCCTGTGTCCCGGTTTAATCGTCCATTATAAAATTATGTGTAATTTTGATCGCCTTATAACTTCTATTAAAACTGTCGAAATGATTTTTTTTAAATCTAGTCATAAAATTTAACATTTGAACTATATGATCAGTTTTTAAAAAATTTCATTCCGATAATTTTGATAAAAATTCTTAACCGGTCAAAATTGCACATAGTTTCGTAATGGACAAAAACTGTATGCCATCTGCTATATACAGACGCTGTCTGCTTGATGCAGACGGCGGCTGTATTAGTAGGGTGGGATATAAGTCACGCCACGTAATAAAAACTCAATCTATTAAAAATAAAATAAAAATAAAAAAATTAATTAATATTAATTAAATTTAGAATAGACTCAAACTATGGTTTCAATATATTTATTTAAGTTTTTAATAGGTTGAGTTTTTATTACGTGACGTGATTTGTATCATTACCGGCGTAAATCAAAAGCCAAAATGTATAACAAATTAGTGGAATATTGGTCCCCAATCCCCAATTGTGTAAGATAAGTAGATGCCACACGGAAGGTGAATATTGGGCACTATTGGCGCGTGCTACGAAGTGGTCCTAATAAGTGGTCCTATCGTTATTTTAATTGACACGTATTTTAGTACGGACTATGATGTCACTTTCTGTGACTGTTACTTCACAATACCAGTCTCATAAAATCAATATATCGTCAGAAAGCAGGGTAAGTGACTCTTGAGTCAGGGTTACTCTGTTTGCACAGCCATTGGATGTGCTATAGTTTAAATTTAAACTCCGATCCAATGGCTGTGGAAGCAGAGTAACCCTGACTCTTGAATCAGTTACTCTGCTTCCTATATAATCCACTGTTTCGAGGTCCCTTTCACAGTTTTATTTTATCATCTTTTTTGCAATTTTATCTTGTTTGTGTGGTACTTTTTTATTTCAAAATGCATTATTAGTTGAGAATATTAATAAGTATCATACTGCGTTACAGCCTGTTATTATATTTGATGAGTTTAACTTGAAAAATACGAGCACACTAGGCTCGTAATTGACTTTTTAATTTTGAAAATTACCACGGTATCTTTTTATAGGTAGAGATGAAATTGTTATAATCAAATATTAAAAACCTCCATTTCACAGTTTTATTTTATCATCCTTTTGCATTTTATCTTGTTTTCGCCGGCCTTCTTTATTTCAAAATGCATTATTAGTTGGGTATATTAATAAGTACCATATTGCGTAACAGCCTGTGATGAGTTTAACTTGAAAAATCTGAGCACACTAGTCTTATAATTGACTTTTTATTTTTGAAAAGTATCACCGTCTCTTTTCATAGGTGGAGATCAAATTGTTATCATTAATAAATATTAAAAATCAATATTGTTTGGATCACATCTTACTACTTGTGTTTCTTCTAACTATAAAAAATAATTTATTATTAAAAAAATACTAATAACAATTAAGTATTTATAGAGAGTATGTTTTGTTGAGACTAGAAAATCATAAAAAGTATAAACGACTCTTTAAATGTAAAAAAGTAAAATTTTCGCTTATTATACAAAATTTATAATGAGTATAATGTGAATGATCTATTAAATCCATGGTCATGCGTTTCAGATAAGTAATATTAGTATATACCACACAAGTTGAAAATTAAACTAATAAGAGCATGCATGTTAAACAAACATTATAGATGGATTTTAATTAATGGTTGTTAGTTGTTAGGTGACTGGTTGCTTTAAAAATAACAATTAACCATAAATAAGCTACTTATACTTAATTCACATAAGATATCATAAAAAATGACCTCGTATCTATTCTATTATTTTCACTATTCACCATTGTCTTATTAAAAATAAAAAAAAAGTGAAGCGATTGTATGTACTCATCGCCACCACTACAACTAGACCGTAACGTCCGTTGACGTAAAAAACAAATGCTAGAGCAACTTTGTGAAAGAGATGAAGATTTGACCATTGTTGCTTCCCTCGAGCATTGTTCACGTCGACGAAGACAGAGAAAAAAAAACATATGACGGATGAGAAAGAGCGAGATAAGAAAGAACAAAACCCATTTGAGATGGAGCGCGAATGTTACGATGATAGTGGTATTTTGGCATTTATCAAGATAATGCATACTATTAAACATGAAGAATTATTACCAACAACACTAAATTAGAATTAAATCTAAATTAAACAAGTTATTGATATAGCAAAAGAAATTGAAAATGAAACTATTTATTTTAAATTAAAAAATAGCTAACGGGCACTACAAAAAAATACCAAAATACCGACGGGATTAGTGACAGTATTTTTTGTTACGAGCTTATTAGCGACGGTTTTTGTGACGGTTTTGTGACAGTTTAGTCAATTTACGACAGATTTGTGACAACTTTTTTAAATTAGCGAGCTTGTGACAGTTTTGACTCTCACTAAATCAAACATTATTTTGTAGTGGGTAACATTGAATACAAGTATCCAATTTTTTTTTTATTTTGAGCTTTTTTTTAACCAATAATTTGTTGGGTGGGTGAATATGGTCAACTCTTTCACACTGAAATTGCTTTACTTTTGGTCAGGTGCACAAATTTGATCATTTTTGTCTCATTTGTAATTAGACAAACATCCAGCCGCTTTTTAGTCCACGTGGCATAAATCTTCACCATCCATCAATATTTCAAAAAATGTATTATTTTTTTTGTTAATAATTTTCATAAAAAGTAAAACTATGCTGAAAAAGCTATTTTTTCACAACAGCTTTAATCTCAACTAGCTTGGCGGCATCAATGTTTCACTAGCTAAAGTACAGCTGTGGTCTAGCTTTAAAGTCTATAACTTTTTACAAAAACAAATTAAAATTTATTATTGAATAATAGTATATAACTGGGAAGCAGAGTAGCTGACTCTGAGTCAGGTTATTCTGATTTTCACAGCCATCGGATCTGTTATTTTATTAATACTGTAACAGATTCAATGGCTGTGAAAAACAGAGTAATCCTGACTCAGAGTTAGATACTCTGCTTCCATATAACTGCCTACATTTACGATTAGATATAATGAAATAAATGACGTGATAACATAAACTTGAGTCCTCATTTTACACCGTTGTTGAGTTATACCGGACAACTTATAACCATTAAATTAGAAAAATAAAGGGTTAGATGATACCTTTTTAATAACTAATATAATTTTTTATTTTTTATTATATATTAGACAAATTAGAATTTCATAAATTAAAAAAAAAAATTACAACATAATAAAAACGCAAATAAAAATATAAAACACTAATGGATATTACTATAAATTTAATTATTAATCAAAATTTTAAAAAAATAACAATTGAATATTTACTTTTGAAAACGAGACTTTACGAAGTTGAATTGATTGACCGTACTTTTGGAAATGAGCATTTATATGAAAACAGTTATTATCAAGTAAGAAAAATATTATCCACAACTGTATTTCACACTAATGAAACTCCATCTTTGAGTAGCTTAACACAACTAGAAAGTTTTTCAACGATAACACGAATCCAGTAGTATCGATTTTTACTAATTTTACACCCAACCTTATTTTTTTTCTAATTTAGATCCTCATCCACTATTTCCTTTAAATTAGAGGACCGATGTTTACAAAATGATGAAATTGAAGTCGCGTACTATCACATGGTGGTGAGTGCAATTGTCTCTGACAGAAATCGATATAATGACTGCAATTTTATCGATTTTTGTTGTCGGTCCCGTAATTATACGAAAATTGATAAGATGGGCCCAAATTAATAAAACTTAAAGATCAGATACTAAAATAATAAAAACCAATAACACATAATATAGCTCATTGGTGGGAGGTTACCTTTTAATAAGATTTTTGTTCACAAGTCACTACTCTCATAATATTTTTAAGTGTAAGTCACCAAAAAAGTATATTCTGTTTGTAACATTTTAGTAATTTTTTTTTACAAACACTAAAAAAAACTAAAAAAACATTTAAAAAACAGCTTTAAAGTTATTTTTTTTTACATTTTGATATCTTTCTCGTGTATATAATAATATATATTTTTAAGCTTAAAAACAACTTTTAACATCTTTTTTACATTTAGATATCTTTCACGTATACATTATAAGTTATTTTTTAATCTTAAAAACAGATTTTAACATCTTTTTTATGTATTCAAATTCTCCAGAGTTTATAATGCACTCACATCCTCTACAGTTTCATCTAACGGATGAAATTAAAACAATCCAATAGTTTAGATTTATACGTAAGTTTTATAATTTTTTTTGTATATAATTTTAATATATAAGGTAACACATGACTAATATTATCTCTCTAATACTATTAAACAGTTTTATTCTTAAAACATGAGTACCAAATAGAATATTTATGTAGTTCTATGAGGGCTTTTAATGTAGTTTAAATCTAACCGGTAACATATTTAAAGTACTTAAACTAACTAAACAGACATAAAATAAATGTCCGAAAAATACATTTCTTTACGAAACTATAAAATTATAAAATAACCTCTCTCTCTCTCTAAAATGAGACTCTGAAAAAACTAAAATAAAATAAAAAAACTCATAACAAAAACAAATTTAAATAAAAATGGCTTTTCACCATACTCAAGAATTACCACTTCACCATTTCTCCGACGACTCCTCCGGCGGCCCACCGCCGACGTGGCTTAACAGCGAGATTCTCCGGCAGAACCACTACGGTGGCACCGGTGGCCGAAGCTTCCTTCAGACCATTAATAATAATAATAATAATAATAATTCGGAAAATAATGATGAGGTTCATGAGGGTTCTACTGCTGTTGATAATAAGGTAATGGTGTTTTTTTTTTATTGTTTTTTTCTTCTTTTTGTGGGTTTTGCTTTTTCAAGATTTTAGTAAATTTGAAAGGTTTTTTTTCTATTTTATATTTAAAGAAATAGTGTGTTGGGAATAGTGTGTTTTTACTCATTTAAGCCTTGTTTGGTTGTGGTTTTATAATAATAAAAAATAATAATTTGGAAAATAATGATGAGGTTCATGAGGGTTCTACTGCTGTTGATAATAAGGTAATGGTGTTTTTTTTTATAGTTTTTCTTTTTCTTTTTATGGGTTTTGCTTTTTCAAGATTTTAGTAAATTTGAAAGGTTTTTTTTCTATTTTATATTTAAAGAAATAGTGTGTTGGGAATAGTGTGTTTTTACTCATTTAAGCCTTGTTTGGTTGTGGTTTTATAATAAAAAAAAATAAATTTTTTTGGAAAATAATGATGAGGTTCATGAGGGTTCTACTGCTGTTGATAATAAGGTAATGGTGTTTTTTGTTTATATAGTTTTTCTCTTCTTTTTGTGGGTTTTGCTTTTTCAAGATTTTAGTAAATTTGAAAGGTTTTTTTTCCTATTTTATATTTAAAGAAATAGTGTGTTGGGAATAGTGTGTTTTTACTCATTTAAGCCTTGTTTAGTTGTGGTTTTATAATATAAAAAAATAAAAAAATTTGGAAAATAATGATGAGGTTCATGAGGGTTCTACTGCTGTTGATAATAAGGTAATGGTGTTTTTTTTTATTGTTTTTTTCTTCTTTTTGTGGGTTTTGCTTTTTCAAGATTTTAGTAAATTTGAAAGGTTTTTTTTTTCTATTTTCTATTTAAAGAAATAGTGTGTTGGGAATAGTGTGTTTTTACTCATTTAAGCCTTGTTTGGTTGTGGTTTTATAATATAAAAAAATAAAAAATTTTGGAAAATAATGATGAGGTTCATGAGGGTTCTACTGCTGTTGATAATAAGGTAATGGTGTTTTTTTTTATAGTTTTTTTCTTCTTTTTATGGGTTTTGCTTTTTCAAGATTTTAGTAAATTTGAAAGGTTTTTTTTCTATTTTATATTTAAAGAAATAGTGTGTTGGGAATAGTGTGTTTTTACTCATTTAAGCCTTGTTTGGTTGTGGTTTTATAATAAAAAAAAATAAATTTTTTTGGAAAATAATGATGAGGTTCATGAGGGTTCTACTGCTGTTGATAATAAGGTAATGGTGTTTTTTGTTTATATAGTTTTTCTCTTCTTTTTGTGGGTTTTGCTTTTTTAAAATTTTAGTAAATTTGAAAGGTTTTTTCTTTTTTATATTTAAAGAAATAGTGTGTTTTTACTCATTTAGGCCTTGTTTGGTTGTGAATGATGTTTTTTTTTCTTTTTGTGGGTTTTGCTTTTTCAAAATTTTAGTAAATTTGAAAGGTTTTTTCTTTTTTATATTTAAAGAAATAGTGTGGTTTTTACTCATTTAGGCCTTGTTTGGTTGTGTTTTTATAATAACAACAACAATAATAATAATAATTCGGAAAATAATGATGAGGTTCTACTGCTGTTGATAATAAGGTAATGGTGTTTTTTTCCCCTTCTTTTTGTGGGTTTTGCTTTTTCAAGATTTTAGTAAATTTGGAAGTTTTTTTTATCTTTTTATATTTAAAGTAAGACTTTATTTTATTGGAATTGTGTGTTTTACTTATGTCGGTTTTGTTTGCATTTTATATTTTGATTATATGTCGGTTTTGTTTTTACAAACTTTTAGTTAAGTAAAAAGCAAGCTTTTAGTAAAACTAGAAAGGTCTTAATTTCTAAATTAAGGCTATATTTTGTTTGGTGTGTGTTTAACTCTTTTAATTCTTCTTTGGTGGCAGTTTATATTTTTAATTATGCGGGTTTTGCTTTTTCAAATTTTTACTGAAACGTTTTTTTTGTATATATGAAGTAATACTCTATATTTTGTTTGGAATAGTGTGCTTTAACTCATTTAGACCATGTTTGGTTGCAGTTTTTATTTTTGGCTCTGTGGGTTTTGTTTTTGCTACTATCTTTTTACTAAACTAGAAGGGTCTTATTTTTTGTTAGTAAGATATTTTGTTTGGGATAGTGTGTTTTACTCATTTAGGCCTTGTTTGGCTGTGGTTTTCATTTTTGATTTTGTGGGTTTTGTGTTTGCAAACTTTTACAGTAGTCAAGTGGAGAGGTCATTTGAGCAAAACTGGTTGGTCAAAGTGGTTGGTACCCGAGTATACCACGCTCACCACCAGGGTTTGAACCCTGGCACCTGCGAAGCAGGTTTACCTCCAAAGGAGGGTTACTAATTATAAAAAAAAATAAAAAAGTAGAGAGGTCATTTATTTATTTTAAGTAAGGCTCTATATTTTGTCTGGAATAGAGTGTTGTACTCATTTAGGCCTTGTTTGGTTGTGGTTTTTATTTTTGATTTTGTGGGTTTTGTTCTTGCAAACTTTTAATTAAGTAAAAAGGTCTTATTTTTTTGAAGTTAGACTTCAATATTTTCTTTGGAAGTGTGTTTTACTTATTTAGGCCTTGTTTGGTTGCGGTTTATATTTTTTATTATGTGCTTTTTTTCCTTGCAATTTTTTAGTAAAGTAGAAAGGTCGTATATTATTGAAAGTTTAACCACTATATGTTCTTTGGAAGAGTGTGTTTGACTCATTAGGCCTTCTTTGGTTGAGGTTTATATTTTATTATTTTTGATTATGTGGTTTTTGTTTTTTCATATATTTAGTAAAGTAAAAAGGTCTTCATCTTTTGTTTGGAACAGTGTGGTTTACTCAATTAGGCCTTGTTTGGTTTCAGCTTTTTGCTGAAGAAAGATGACTTTATTTGGAGTGTATAAGTTAATTGACTTGCTTAAAACTTATTTTCTACTGTATTAATTAATACTTCTAGTACTTCTATTTTATTTAAATAATTTTTTGATTATGTCAGGATTTTCACCAAGTGTACAATCAAATAAAATACTGCAACTAACTAACTACTCTCTCAAATAGAGTTCATACTTGTAACTGGTCCTATTAAAGAGAGTATTTTTCTTTTCAATTGAACTCTTTAATTATACTAAGATTTTAACCAGTAAGAATTTTCTTTTCAATTTTGTATCTGCAGTTTAGTAGACGGAGTGAAAGTGATGGTAGTGGAGAGGAGAGAGAATGGCAGACCGCAAAGTGTAAATCGGATATACTGTCTCACCCTCTATATGAGCAGTTACTATCGGCCCATGTACAGTGCTTACGTATAGCTACACCTGTTGACCAGCTACCAAGGATCGATGCCCAGCTAGCTCAGTCACAACAAGTGGTGGCAAAATACTCGGTTTTAGGGCATGGAAATCCTCCTCTAGATGATAAGGACCTTGACCAATTCATGGTAAATATGCCCTTTTTTACTGCAGCTTTGCATGGTTTTTTCTTAATGCTATACTGATTTTGGTTTGTCTTGGAATAGCTAGAATTTTCAAGCTTGATGAACCTTGTCTTTTTTCACAACCCATAATATTTAGCTACTTGCTTCAAAGGTAAAAACTGCAACTAGACAAACTCTGCGCCTCTTTCATCTGTGCCGATTGTAAATCTAAGCACTTATTATGTTATCTTAATGTGATGTCATTTTAAGGTCTTGTTTGTTTGCAAATGTAAGCTGCTTTTGATTTCTTTCAGTTTGGCTCCTAAGTTGTTCTGCATTTGGCTGGATAGCTGAAAACCAGAGCTCCTTTATTAACCCTTGAAAAAGATAGGTTTTAACCTTGATGAATCCATCATTTCTTCATTCCCAAAGAAGACAACTTATTTGCTCAAAAGATACCGCCAAAGTGCCAAACAAACCCACTGGCATAGTGAAGTTTGGTAAATTGTAGGTGTGGTTTGTTTTAGTTTTGTATTTTGGAATTTGACAGGCAATTCAGTAGCAGATATGATTGCGACTTTTGAGCCTAATATTCTTTTTTCCTTTTCTTTGAAGTTAAACCGTATTTAGCTGGCAAGATAAAAAATAAAAACTGATTATTACTGCGTTACAGCTAGAAAACCAATGCTTCCAACTGATAGGTGCGCTACATATTTATTTGTCAATCTATATTATTGTAAGCTCAAGGATGTGTTCTTCTATACAGTTGGATAGGCTAGCTAATAAATTTGTCGTGAACATAGGCGATGAGCTAACAATGGGTAGTGTCCTAAAAAACAAAACCTCAAGCCTTAGACTCATTTATCGAAGGAATTGACCATCAAATTTGTTCCTTATGAAGGTATTTCTTTTCTAGAACTAAGTAGAGAACCGTGGATGAAGAGATTCCATGAAGCACTCTCGAAGTATAGATACAAAGTCGATCCCTTGACCTGTCAAAATCTAGAAGTTTAAATTATATTTATATAGATGCTAGGTAAAGCTAATACTGATTGTACTGGTCATCCTTTTGGAATAATTTTACAGCCTTTATTGATGTAGGAATGCCCATTAGTCGCATCATAAACGTTCTGCAAGAGTTCAGTTTATTCTTAAACTGTGATTTGATGGTAATATCCTTTTCAAAAGCTGATACAAATCAGTTTTTTGAAAGCTAATTTTTTAATGTCATGCATGCTATCAAGCATCGAAATATCTGCAACATGGCTGCAACTTTGTTGTTCAGAAAGTTGGGAAGATGCCTAAAATTAGCACTTTAATTACTAATATTTCCTTAGAATATAGCTAAAATTTGCTTAGCTGAGCAAAAAGATTGATTTCTAAGCCGTAAAGGTTTTCAGAAAAATAAAGCATAACAATACTTCTGAATGATAGAGTTTCTTGTCATTCTTAAAAAATAGAAATGTTTTTAGTTCATGATGTTATCATTGCTTGACTTGTTTTTCAGAAATTGTTTTGGAAATTTCAAATCTAAACATGACAATCTATTTTCCATATCCGTTTGGGTGACTCATATAGTCTGTAATGTGCGGTCCGAATTTTGAATTAGTGAGATTTTATTTTATTAAGTCAAGGAACCTCATCTGAAAACTAATGCAGTTTGGTGAAGTAAGTAATACTGCTTATATCTTAATGGAATAATGAGGTAAAATATTCATTAATTTTGAAAGATCTAAACTTGTAATTGTAGTATACATTATTTAGAGAAATACTCGGGCCTCCACATGGGATTCTACTTGTTAGGTTGAGACCCTCAGCCCTGGATCACTTGAATAGGCAAATATAATACATTTCCCGATTTCTAATAATTAAATTAATAACTATAAATGAACGTTCTCTTTTTTTTTCCCTTTCCTTTGCAGACGCATTATGTTCTATTGTTGTCTTCGTTTAAAGAGCAATTGCAACAACATGTCCGAGTTCATGCAATGGAAGCTGTCATGGCTTGTTGGGAACTCGAGCAATCGCTACAAAGCTTAACAGGTAAATAAATATAATCAGTTTTTAATTAATATTTCCAACATGATTTTTTTTTTTTTTTATTAAAGGGGCTCCCACTTCAGTGGTTTTTCCCGGCTTTTCTTACAACATTTTGCCAAGCTTTTATATTCATTTGTGAGACTACAAAGTACAGTTGCTAACTTGCATCTTTTAAGTTAGGCAGCTGTTTTTGAACTTCATTGACAGATTTTTAGTACACAAGATCTTAAAACTGGCTTAATTTAAACAAAATCTCCAATTTATATCCACACTGCTACCCAATTCATCTAGCACACCAAACATTTAATTAGCTGCAAATGCTAGCTCCAGTAAGCTTAAATCTTATTCCTTTTCGATCAAAAAAGCTAATAGGTTTGTTACCCAAATGATGTCTCACTTAAAAGCACAGCAAGTTAATGAGTTGAGCTGTTAAGCTGCAGCAAGACAAGCACTAAATATAAGTTTTCTGTACTATTTTCTATGAGATTTTATTTTCTGGGTAAACACTAGCCAGCTAATGTTGTTAAAACAGGTGTAGCACCTGGCGAAGGTACAGGTGCGACAATGTCCGATGATGACGAGGACCAAGCAGATAGCGATACAAACATATATGACGGTTCCTTAGACGGAACAGACAACATGGGATTTGGTATGCCAACTGAAAGTGAAAGATCCCTAATGGCACGTGTGAGACAAGAGCTAAAGCTCGAACTTAAACAGGTACTACTATACCTAGATTATGCAACGAACCCGATCAGGGGATAAAGAAAACACAATTATGGTAACTGAAGTCAAAGAAAGAGTTTGAGGGTTTGAATGCTAAGAGCCGGGAGAGTTTGATTTATTTTTAAACGTTGTCATGGAAAGTTCGCAATTTTCAAAAATATATAATTTCACTCCATCAATTTATATAGGATGACTGTATAAAAACAAGACGAGGTGATATGAGAAATTGTTTTTACATTTCCTTAGAATCCAGTCGTACTTTTAATTACAGCTTCTATCTTACAATTTTCTTTACATTAGAATATTAGTTTTAAAAAATATATTCCAAAAACCAGCATCTATTGCATAAAGTTTTCATTATGTTGCTCAATTCCACTGAGGGCTGGTTTGGGCTACTTGAGTAACAAGTTCTCAACTTGCTAGCAATTAAGAAATTGGTGCATTGCCTGACTGCTTTAATTGTATACCATGCGTTTATGTCAAACTTCAATTGTTTTTTAATTGTCAGGGTTATAAGGAAAAGATTGTCGATATTAGAGAGGAGATTTTGCGAAAAAGAAGGGCGGGAAAGCTTCCTGGTGATACTACTTCTCACTTGAAAGCTTGGTGGCAGTCTCATTCTAAATGGCCTTATCCTACTGTAAGTATTAGTATGTTGTATTTATACTTATCCTCAATTCACCATCATGGTTTGTTAGTTAATTAACAACCATATACAAATTTTAGATATTATTTCACAAAAAATGTATAATTTGAGAGTTCAATAGTGAAAATTATATCCAGTGCTTAGGTAACAATCAAAGTTTGAGCTCTCTTTAGTATTTTTCTTTAGAGGAAAGAACATGAAGTGTAAGGCCCCCTAAATTGGATCTTTTAGGAGCATAGTAACATTTGTATAAAATTCTGTTATGTAATACTACTACTTGGTAAGATTTTGTATAACTTAAAACGGTTGAACAGCTTGACCAGTGGAGAAATTTCCATGTTTATCATTTGAAGATAATCTCAAAAATTATTGGAAAAAGGTTCTTGAGATATAGGATTTTAAAGACAAATACCAAGATATTGTTTCTAATAGCGAAAAACCTGGATTTCTCCAACTTTTTTCAGGTTCAAAATCAAACGAATCAGGACTATCCATTAAGAAAGTTACTCTCTTGTTACCCGATTAATTTACATAGAACGAGCTTCCTACTTGTTATTGGACTATTGGAAGTAGCTACATAATTTATATTTTAACAGATGACTTGCTAAACATGAAGGGACACATCTTAAATCTTGAGTTCTCATTGTGTTGACATGCTTCTTATTTCAAATTTATGTATCTACATTCTTGACATAATAAATTCTTAGGAGGAAGACAAGGCCAGATTGGTACAAGAAACAGGCTTGCAATTGAAACAAATAAACAACTGGTTCATCAACCAAAGAAAGAGGAATTGGCATAGCAACCCTTCTTCTTCTACTGTTGTGAAGAGCAAACGCAAGAGGTAACAACAAAACTTATATGCTATCAACTTTTTATAGTATTTTCATTTTTTGTTCCTCAACTAACTTTGGGTTTTCGAAAGAAGTAATGCAGGTGAGCCTAGCAACGAACGTTTCATGTAAATCTATTACGAAAATGAAGAAATGGTGTCTTTTTTGGTAACGTAATTACTGGGAGAAAAAGCGTTACAAGATGGAATGAGCGTATTTGGAAGAACATTGCTGCAGTATTATGGATCAGAAGCGGATTACTTCTGTTAAAATATAATCTAGTGGTGAAATGTAGCCCGCATAAATCAACCTTTAATCCAACACGGAGCAATATATGTTGGTAGTTTTTTTGTTAAAACTCAATCGAAATTTCTGGTAAATCCGAAGTTAATATTTTCAAATATTTGTGCATCAAAGTTAAGATGTACAAGCCTTGGTATATCAGTGAAGTAAGTTGGTAAACTGTGTTGTTCCAGTTTTGTGAATTTTGAAATCACCTCTTTCTATTTAGACTATTTATTAAGATATTTATGTGGTACCCTAATTTTCCAGTGTGACAAAATTGCTCAGTTTAGTGTATCCTCCTCCTAATTTCAAGATCCCAATAAATATTAGTGTATGACACTTAAAATTTAAAAAACTTGAAGCTCTAGAAATTATGAACTTATGCTATATTCCAATTGCTTGTAATTTTTATATCGAGTCGCAGAGAAAATCATGTTTAGGCAAGACGGCTCCGGCATATTCAAATAATTTTAAAATATTTCCGTTTTTATTTAAAATTTTCTGTGGAAATTTGTGATCTCAGTTCTCATCCTAATACAAGGCTAATCATTTAAATTTGCTAAACACCTTTTTCAATTTGCAACTTGTACAACAATATAGCCAACAAACAACATTTTTTATTCGAGGAAGAATCGTAAAGATGCGAGTAATTTGTTTTATTGCCAATTTTTTAGACATACTTTGAGCTAGGGGGGGTGTTAGGGTCGGGATTCGATCCGTAAATGCTCAACTCGTATCCCGATCCGATTATTTTTGGAAATGAAAAAAAATACCGATCCCGATCCGACAAAAGTCGGGACCCGACTTTTTCGGGACCTGAATTTTCGGAATCCCGTAGGGTCGGTATAAGTTTATTCCGAATCTCCCGACATATTTTTTTATTTTACGACGACGTTATTTTTTATTAACAATTTTCATTTGAGAAGTCTAAACATGTTAGTAACACGAAACATAATTCTAGTTTAAAAATAACATTCCTAATAAATGAAAAAAGAAATTAACATGTAGTAGAAAAAATAGTGTGAAAATACAAATAATGGAGTAGATAAAAAAATTGATACGTTTTTTATCAGATTCTTTTACTATTTAGTTTTATTCACACAGCAACAATTATCATACTAATGAGATACAATATCATTATAATTTTTATAATCGAAAAATAATAATTATTTATCTTTCTTGAAAATAACAATATAATTTTTTAATTTAAGTATATTTTTTAATTTTAATAGTTTCATATATTCAAAACTACAAATATATATTATACTTGTATAATTATAACTAATATATAAAACAAAAAACATTGTATCTCATATGGTAGAGTTGCATTTGATATAAATTAATTTATATTTTTATATAAAATATAAATTAATTAAAAAATCGGGTCGGGTCGGGACACCCGGCGTAATCAAAATTGTCACTCAATTCCGATCCCGAAATTTGTCGGATCAAGACAAAATCCGACATTTTCGGGACGGGACTATTCTCGGGTCGGGACGCGGATCGGGACGGGATTTCGGGATTTTTTTTCCCAGCGCTGCTTTGAACGAGTGTGGTAATTAATCTTGATAGAAAATCCAAAATGAAGCTTGTTTATGCGAAATTGCGAATTTTTAATGACTGAATAATTTCGTACAAAACAAGCAACAAAAGACATATTGATAGCACGCTATAATATTTTATCAATAAAGCGATAAATGACAGTTATGATTGATGATATTGTTGTACCAAATCTTAAAATAATAATAAATGGAATTAATAATATTTTGTTCTTTATACACAGCTACCTGTTATCAACCAAAAATAGTAGCCGGAAATTGCTGTTTTCAGAGTCCATAATTGCTGTTATAAACCACTTGGCCAAAAACGAAAGAGTCATTGTCGAATAAATTCAAGTATACGAAGAGGCCCCTATGAGTTTGACATATTTGTTGTTGGAAGACACGAGAAAAAGCGCTCCACAAGTGTTTTGTTAATTTTTTTTTTAATTTCCGTTGTACCAAAAAAAAAAAAAAAAAAGAGTATTGTCACATTTTTTTTGCTCACTACATAGCTGCTAATTTGCAAATGACATTAATTTATTTATTTTTACGGATAGTCTTATTAATTTAGAACCATAATTGCCTATCTTTTAAGATTTCTTGTGTGAAAGAAACTTCACAAAAGTCAAAAGTGAATTTGCAATACCAATTTCAATAGCAACATTTGATGTCGACAACTGGTTCTCTACAAAAACCATTTTCCCAAGTTCAGATGTAAGCTCAGCTGTAACTCGACTCGACGATTATGATATCGTGCAGGGAAGAAACTAATAACGGACTTAAAAGAGATTCCAACATCTCCCATATCGAGGAAAAACTAATCTTTACTATGTATAATGATTTTTTATTTTATTTTTATCGATTTTAGTATTTCAACCATCTTTAGTATTTACGAGAAAAAAAGTTGTAGTCTTAGGCTCTTTAGCCACTGATAACTGGAAAGTTAAATAACTTCAGAATTCAGTTCCAAAATCTTATAAAAGAATAAGTAGTCAATGATTTTTTCATACAAACCCAAAAGAGGTAGAAGGAAAAATATGACAACAACCAATTCACAAAAAAATTGAAAAGAAAGAAAGAAAAACCACATGTATGTTATGACCCTAAGTTAGCCCGTCGTTCATCGGTATGAACAGGACCTGCAAACCTGGCTGAGAACCCGAGCAATGATCCATCATTTTCTTCATCAACGCCATCGTTGAAGTTGAGAGCATAGCTCTCGGCATCGTACTGAAACTGCCCTTTTCTTGATTTCCTCTTATTAAAATGCTTGCTTATTTTTCTTAAGAAATTCTTCCACTTGGGTCCAGCTACTTGCTCCGAAATCTCTTTCAACTTTCTAAACTTTTCGCCTAGCCAAGTCGGCTCTCTACCCTCCCCTAACAAACCGTTTGTTTCTCCGTCGTAGCCTCGTCCAAAACATGATTGGCTAAAACAACACCAACTTCTTGATTGAAAATACTCTTCGTTTGCGACGTCAAAGCTTTGGCCTTCGTTTTCGTGTTCCACTATAGGCGAAGCATGGTTCATCATGATGAACTTGGGAAAATAAATAGTGATAGAAAGATGGAAATTGGTGTTTGGAAGATTGAGAAAATGGGAACTTATATATATGAAGAGCAGTTTGGAAGTTGATTAAAAAGATAAGAAAACAAGAAGGTTCATAGAAGTGGAATATTGAGAGTTCAATTAGACAAATAACAAGTTACACGGTGTAGACACTCATATTTGACTATTTCTAATTCAACCAAGTATTTTGTAGCTTTGGGTCCCTTGTTATAGTTATCTAGAGGAACTAGCTTTTGGTGGTATTGGCTTAAATCAATGTTTTTAAAAAGCATTATCGTCAATGTCGCGTTTTTCTTTTTTCCGAATTTATACTAAATTTTTCCGAATTTATACTAAATGGGTCAATAACGTAGCAATGAAGCGCTTTATAATATAGCTTTTTTTTACCATCCAAATAACGGTATTACGTAGGCAGATTTTTTTAGCAAAGGGTTATGGTTCACTAGGTTCTATAACGTTGCGATTGTTTTAAATTGGGAAACAAGCTAAAGCTAGTAGTATGTTATTACTGATTCTTAATTTCTTATGCTTTAATTTTTTAAACATCTCCAGCTATTTATTTATTTTTATCGGATTTTTTCGTTTTCAATAATGTCAAGAAATAATCTATTCACAATCTTTAGAGGGCAAATTATTTATATATTACAGCTTACTACAGTTGCGCAAAACAGAGATATTTTGTATGAATATATAACAGCTATGGCATGCCAGCATATCTGAATACCTGTATTATGGACGTGCTTGGTAAACCTAATAAATAAATAAGTTCCTAAAACTCATAAATTTCATTTTAAGGTGGAAAGCATAAACCTTTAAAATATAGTGTTTTACACTAATTGTAAGAAGGCAAATATACTACATTTTACTAACCAGGCCACAAAATTAATAATTACCTTTTTTCACTAAAGCATCTATAAGGCTGTAAATGAACCGAAACGTTCATAAAACACATGAAATTTATGTATTTTACATGTTATTCATTTATTTTGACATCTATATTACCTCTTCTTGATGATCTAATTTGTTGTATGCATTACTTTTTATTTTTTAAAAGTTCAATGTTTGGAAAAATCATAACCGTTTTTCTAAGATAAGCTAGCTAAGGTAAACGAACAATCCATTTTTTGTAAAGAAAAGCAGGTGTCGGAAACGGATTAAGCTAAATGTCTTTATTTCCCCAATCCAATTTTAAACCAGAAGTTTTCCAACAAGCTTAAATTTTATCTGTCCTTTCTTAACCTTCATTTTAATAACGTTCAGGTTTACACCTTTCCCTATTGTTACAAAAGACACGCACCGAACACACAAGCATCGCATTCCGTAATGATCTTGAAAGAACAAAGTGAAAAACCATTAATAAACAAATTTTTATGCATACCCAAATATTAAAACGCATCAATCTAGTTAAAGACCTTCCAACCTGGACTCTATACTGAAATCCGTAAAGAACATTCTTTTCCACTGTACAACACAATGTATGGGTTATATTACCGAACGTATCAAATAAAGCAACGAAGGCAAACAAAAAAAACAGGAAGAAAACAAAAAACTCAATGGATCTTTCAACTTTTGGTTTGAGGTTGTGTAGTTGGGGAGGTTTGCTGTTGATTTTGTGCTTTGGACTGAATTTTAGCTGCCATGGTACGTAGTTCATTTGCGATTTCAGTGAAATTGGGCCTTTCTGAGGGCTCAGATGACCAACATCTTTCCATCAGAGATCTCCAGTCGGGGTCACATGATTCTGGCACAGCGGGGCGCAATGTGTTGCTTACAATGCCACCTGGCAATTGCATAAGAAAATTTGGCTCATATGTCTGAGTGAAGAGAATGTAGTGAGATTTTTACATATAATACTAGTATACGCGTATGCTTCCTCTATAGAAGCTTAGGAAACAATGGTAAATAGAATGCTTAAATAAAACCTGCAGTCACTTCACAAGTTCACTAATGCCCTATACTGCACTATTTCAGATTAAGCAGGATCAATTTTATTAAAAGTCCAGAAAGTGATAGGCTGCACCTCAAACTCATATCCGACTTTTACACAAGTACGTCACGTTCTTTTACTGTTTTGTACTACTCTGTCATGTAATTTTCAATTGAGTTCTCAACCTTCTATTTAATGAGACTGTTTCTTCACATCGTAGATTTCAGTCAAGTGTACAAAATAGTCTGATACATAGGAATCTAAGTACTCAAATCAGAAAAATTGAGAGTTATGTATATACAGTCCAAATTGCATGATATACTAGTGCACATGCACTAAAAGCTATATAAATTATATCATATGTTCGTTAATGAGGTTGTATTGGGCAATAATCTTTGGATAGTGAAATGAGGCTGAAGAATGAAGATAGAATTTATTCTACATTTCTACTCAAAGGCCATTTAGGTAATTTCTTATAGCAAAACAAGAATATAAGAACAAACACCTATTACATTTAAACCTAAGAACTTCATTTATAATTTTAACTCTAGGAACTAACAGTCACACTCCTAAGTCCTATCCGAGAACAGTTTAAGGCAACATTTTATTTCCATCTGTACCTACAATCTAGGATAACTTCCACAAGTATTAAACTGCCCTTTTCCAGCTAAAGTAAGATGGGAGTTAAGAATAAAATATCAAACAAGTTGTTAGGCCATACACATGATCAAAAAGTCAATCCTACCCATGCTTTTATTTAATGAGGTTGGATTACAAAATTCTGTCATCAGAGTGAAAAGAGGTTGAAGGCGAAGATGGGTCTTATCCATCCTAAAGGTTATTCGGTAAATATTTATGGCAAATCGAGAGTTTGACAAAAAAAAATCTGACACTTGAACTTGAGATCCCCCACACCACCACCACCACCACCAAACACATGTACCTTAAATTTACTTATTAACCAACTCAGAAAATATCATTGTATGGGAGCAAATATTTAAATATATGGTACCTATAATAGCACCATAATGCAAGTCGGCATACGGTTCTTCACCAGTTATAAGTTCCCACATCACAATCCCATATGAGAAGACGTCAACCTGCAGTGGAACAATAAATTCACAAAACATGTGATTACCTAACCAACGAGCCGGGAAAGACCAGAAAAAGAAAGAATGGTAGAGTGACTTGATGAAAATTAGTTTGGTAAAGTAGTGCTCCATTGGTTGTAAGCAAATAGCTGGATACTAGAGGTTCAGAAAGAAAAAACAGGTTAATCCAATCCAGCTTCAACCTTCTATCTTATTATCAGCAAAAAAAACACCTTTTAAACTGGTCAACCAAAAGAAGTTCAGCTTTTAAGTAAAAAAGCAAAACTGAGCTTATAAGCTGCAAGCCGAAAGTTTTCTTTGAAGTTCACTTGATTTGAAATGTTCTTTTCAGTAAGAAAAAAACAGCAGGAACTTTTGAGCTACTTTACATTAAAAAAAGTTGGCTTAAAGGAAAAAAATGTGAATTGGAGAGAGGGAGAGGCACTAACTTTCTCGGAAACGAGACTACTACTTCCATTGAGAAGCTCGGGGGCCATCCAAGGAAGAGTACCTCGCACACCACCAGATATAAGTGTCTGGCACTTCACCTTAGATAGTCCCAAATCCCCAACCTGAAATAACAACAATCAAAATTCATATATGACTAAAAATCCGTTCAGAATACAATACTTTTTAGCTTGGAGTATCAGAGGGTCAAACAAAATAAAAGATCTAGGGAAACTCGATGCATATTTGGCCCTCTAATATATACCAGTTAACACCGATTCATGGATCAACTGAAGTAGAGCAGTACATATATTTCTTCTAAAAACATCCATAACATGTGAGAGACCATAATCCATTAAATTTTGTCACTCACCTTGCATATTGGCCGGTGAGGATCACGAAGATTAACGAGCAAATTGTCACTTTTCAAATCAAAATGAACTATATTCTTTCCATGCAGGTACTCCATTCCAAATGCCACATCCATGGCTATCAATAGACGCTTACGTTTATCAAGGTTCCTGAGAAGTAATGCATTAGTTCCTCTACATTTTTACAAACATAACACACTAGTAATCCAACAATAGCATTAAGAGAAGACACAGATTCATATTATGTAAATTCTCAGATGTAAAGCTTGTGATTCTGAATACCAAACCCTCATCACAAATCTGATACAGTCTGGAAATTAAAACCCAAATTGGATAATTTGAAGAGAAATTTCACCTTTTACCACAAAATTGGATCTGAGTATCAAGTCCAATTACAAAGAATACCAAACTCGAGTACTATTCCCAAACGGTTGTTTGTGTTACAACACTCTATCATTAAAAGACAACATTTTAACTATCATCATCAAACTATGCCTTTAGAAGGGACATAACTGCTTGGCTTAAAATAAAAATGAACTGTCGGAACAATAGCGGACACAAATAAACTGTCAGATCAATTAGAGAAAATTAACAAACCAGATTAAAATGCATCAGCTTGTTTACCTCTCATTTTTCTGCAAAGCAGTTCTCAAGGAACCATTAACCATATATTCTGTCACAGTTGCTACTGAACCACCAGGGCCATCTAGGACAACACCGTAAAAAGCCACAACGTTTGGATGGTGCAAATCAGCGAGCTTAATTGCCTCATTCCAAAAGTCGTCTCTCTATATATA
This sequence comes from Primula vulgaris, assembly GCA_963920805.1. Lineage (NCBI taxonomy): Eukaryota > Viridiplantae > Streptophyta > Magnoliopsida > Ericales > Primulaceae > Primula > Primula vulgaris. Next base: position 2,274,622 of record OY987219.1, read on the forward strand.
TGCATAAGTTGAATTGGTTAATTAAAGGAACCAAAAGTTAATTTTGCACACGATAACATGAGATAGATCATAGAAATTATCAATTTTGTACACCAAACTATTTAACTTTCAAAAATTACTACACTAAGTTCTAAGTTTTAGACCTCAAACTACACAAAGCCGAACAATAGCATATAAACTTATCACAATTTACAGTTTCAACACCTATCTACACAAAACAAAACAAATGGTACACCATAATTTATGAATACTTAATCTTTTAAAACAAATGTTCGACTTTGTGTACATATTAGTTCTTAATACAAAAACACGGTTGAACAATTAATAAATTCTTGAGTGCTTTTTAAATGAAAATTTAATGAACTGTTCACTCTTACATAGACTGGTGTACTAATTGTTCACTTTTATGTTTATGTAGCCTGGTGTAGGAAAGTGATATTTTCCACATGAGACGCAAAATGACGGAACTCTAGAGTCTAGAGACACTAACCATACGCTCAATTTCTGAAGGCTTCCCAGCAAAACACCTCTCATTTATACGTTTGATAGCAACATCTGTACCCCTCCACTTCCCGTGATACACTGTCCCAAACGTGCCAGACCCCAATTCTCTAAGCTCCTCAAGGTCGCTGTTTGTAATGATCTGTCCAAAATTTAAAGTGTTAGCAGCTCTAAGAGTAAAATCCATGTAACCTGGTATAGATATAACAATACCTGCAAGCTGCCAAGCCCATCTGATGCAGGATTTCCAAGGTTCGCCTTTTCTGGTACTTTATTCTTTGTTTCCTGGATATAACAACGTTGGACAAATAAGATGACCCACTAATGCAGAACAAGTGGACCGGCATAGCATCATGCCTTTTTGTGTGTGTTCTGATAAGTAAACAAGATGACCCACTAATGCAGAACAAGTGAATGGAAAAATATCATTTTTTTTTGTTCCAATAAGTAAGCAGGCTACTGGAAATAGGATAATGTAACTAACCCTTTACTCAGACATAATAAGTCAGAGTTTGGACATGATTAAGATACAAAAGGAAGGAGATTAATGGAGTTATTTTTATGAGACTTTAATAGTCACCAATTGAGAGTACGTGGGAATTTAGTGCTTCCGAAGCATAGTGACCTGTCATGCAATTTCCATAAAATATCATCTGTTACTAAAGTGAGGTGGGAATGTTGAATGGAGCGGGAGAAAAAGAATACAGTTAACTTTTACCCTTGCTTTCTAGTTTCTACTCTAGTTTGGTTAATTCAGCACTTCTTTTTCCGTAAATTAGGCTTGCTTAGTTTCATTCGTAAGCCCAATTCATTTTCTCTAATCTTAGTGTGAGCATATATATCCAGCTGTTAAAAAATACTAGTTTGGATTTCTTTCTCTGGTTAAGTTTGTTTTGCAGTGAATTCGGGATCCCAACATGTATGAGAAGTTAAAAGGTAAGGATAGGGTCATAGATTAAGTACCTCGTTTCTAGTTTTATGCATCTCAATATCATTACGAACATTTTTATTGCGAATAGCTTCCGACACTTTCTCACTCCTCTCAAGCTTCGTTAAGTCGGGGTCAGAAGGCATAGACGACTTCAGGACTGAAGCAGCTACATCCTCTGCAACAACTTGTAGATCTCTCTTTATCTGTTCTTCTGCTGAACCTATGAAAAACAGAAAACAAAAATATATTACGACTACTCAAAAAACTAAGCTAAAAAGGAAATTTGAAGAAAAGGTTAACTAAATATTTGTACAATTGCATATCCTCAAATTCGGGTTTGTACACCAACTTATTAAAGTTAGCAAATAGTGACCTAATCTACCATTTTTCGCTTTTGGACAGTACGAAGAAGAAGAAACATACGTGGTGGATTGAACTAGGAAGATATATACAAACTATAAACTAATGATAAATAGTGTATAAAATATTTTGTTTTCGTAACTATTTAATAAACCAAACAATGTTTTTTTCCCTATTACATCGAGAGTTGTAAAATGTCTATAAACGTTAGCATACTAATTGCTACGGAGTATTTTTTAAGTTTGCTCTACAAAATCAAAATGTAATGACATGCCAGTGTACAAAAACTCTAGTTAACTCAATAAATAATGAAGAAAACAACCGAACCATCAAACCTTGGGTTGTTCGTGTATATCCTGAGCCAAAATCCACCTCATCCAACCGCAATTCTTTGCTATGCTCCATGGCATTTCCTTTCGCTAATTCCCCAAAATCACAGAACTGGTTTTCATCAAAAGGTGCTCTTGTGCCTAAACCTTCTCTCTTTATAGTGATTTTGTTTGGCAAAGGTGGAGGAAAATGAGAATCATGTTGTAAATCCCAAGGATCTTGGTTGCTAAATAGTGAGTTTGACGAATCTTGTACATCCACAACTTTTTTTATTGGGGAAACTGAAGCTAACAAATCCCCACTCGAAGCCACATTAATCATATCTTTGGGAGTTAATTTTGGCTGCATTTGTGAAGGATCAACTGACCAATCCACAGGTTGAGTTTTTTCAGCTATTTGGGTCAAATTAACACCAGGAAACGGGAAATTACTATAAGATCCGTCATCATGAGCCAAATGATTAATGCCAATTACAGGTTGTTGGTACTGTGCAGCATTCCCTAAAGGGGGCGGTTTTGACATTTCAGTATACACAACTGGACAATTAGGAGGAGGCATCTCATTTACTTGAAGATAGTCTAAATCGAAGTCCACTCTAGGCTTGATAAACGTATTTTCCACAGGCATCTTACTTTCCGGTGGAGACACATGAAGGTTTTCCCTCACATGTTCATAAGAATCCACTGTCACTTCTTTTGGGGCACTTGCAAGAAAATCACCAGCGTATCCTTTGGGAGATTCATGTACCAGATGGATATCGTTATTTACGGGTGGGTTCATCGTAATTTGCTGTTTATATTGGTAATGAGCTGGCCCTGGCTGTTGTTGCATAGCATTCTCCTGAAAAACCGGAGGGCGAGTACTCATTGCCACCGAATGTTGAACATTCAGAGGCAAAACAGCCACTTTCGCATTATCAAAATTATCCACCCTTTGTAAGTTCACTCTATCATTATCATATTGACGAATCTTTCCAGAATCGTTGTCTATATGGCCTAAAATCTTTTGATCAACAAGGCTATTCCCTGGCCTCGTTTTGTCATCGATACGTAGACTGTGATACACCGGAGCCGTTTCTATAGGTGGGTTCCCAGCTGTCGCTCTCTGCCCTTGGATGACTGTATCTGAATGCGCGTGTGGCAAAGATTTTTCACACATATCACAGTCCTTAAATCTTTGTACCTCGTCACGTACAATTGGTTGTTGATGAGGTACCCACCCCTCAGGAAGGACCATTTGTTCTAGATTTGGAACTTGATGAAACCCGTAAGGTCCTCCAATTGAAGGACGGATCTGAGCTGGATAAGCATGGTAGCTTTGTCCATTAGGAAGTTGAATGATTCTAGGCGCATATTGATCTTGCTGTTGCATTATCGGCGTAACCATATTTGGTCTCATACTTACATGCGAAGATGGAGGAGGAGGAGCCATCGTCATGTGTATAGGCGGATTATACTGCTGAGTTGGCACAACCCCAGAAGCATTGTCGTGAAATTGTGTATGCGTATACACAGGACGCATAACCTGGGAAGGGAACCCTATTGGAGGATGTTGATGAGGGTCCATATATTGAAAAAACGGCGAAGGATGATGAGCTGGCACATACTCGTGCTCTGGATGATGAGCTGGCACAACTGAGTGAGGTGGTACAACTTGATGTGGTGGCACAACTTGCTGAGGTGGCACAACTTGCTGAGGTGGCATAACTGGAATGCCCAATTGAGCCAACGATGTTTCGTTATCAACAATGAGCCCAGGTTCTATTGGCTTAGCCCTAGGTGAAGGGTCTTGAGGGGTACCCGAGTTAGCTTTAGGTGACGACATGTTAGTGGACAAGGGCAAACCCGTAACTTCCCCTTGATTTCCTGTCGAAAAATCAATAGCATCGGTCCCGCTAAAATCCGAATTTTGCGTCGAAGTTAAACTGGCTAAGCTCTCTTTCCTCTTTATACCACTACCACTTATATCTATACTGGCAACCCCATTCAGCGCCTCTACATATCGTTGACCATTATCTTGTGACTCAAACTGTCCCATCCCAGCGCCATCAAGCTCATTAGGCAAAAAAAGAAAAACCCTTAATTTAGCTGACCCATCCGATTTTTCGACCAACTTTTCATACTCGTCCATCATATTCTCTAGATCTTCGGAGCACGAAACCGAAACAAGGGCGTCCAGGTCCTCATCTGGCAACTGGTACTTTATAACTACGTTTTGTGTATATGTACTAACCATCTTTTGCATCAACTCAGCAAAATTAACGTCTCTCCTAACGCTAATAATCTTCGTCTGCCCTCCTACATATCTAAGCATCCCATCGGCTGGCCTCGGCATAATCTTACCTCCAAAACTACACAAAAACTTGACTTTTCTACCCGAAACCGAATCGTCCCCATAATCATCACTAGCCTGAGATGAAGCGCTCCCTCCCATTCTCACTCCCCTGACTCCGGAAGGAGCATTCGCACCTCCGTTGGGAACAACGTGGCACCATACCGGTGCCCCGGGAGCCAAATTACTATACCCTCCTAGAGGACTACTATTTGGAACCACACGAGGGTCTTCGGCTAGGGTTCGAGCTATGTTAATAGGGCGAAGATCTTTCGGTATCGAGTTTGGATCAAAAGCCATGGTTTTTATAACTAATTTCAGAAATTAAGAACAACCCTATCGGTAAATCAGCCTCAGAATCAGAAAAGGTTGGATCTTTTTAAAAAAACAATTAAAAAATTGAAGGGTCTTTTTTTTCTCTACCTCAACTGATAATTAACTGAGCTAAAAAACTTAATTCTGAGATTTAAGAGCAACCCAAATCCTAAATCAGTCTCAGAAAAAAGAAAGTTTGGGCCTTTTTCAAAAAAAGCAGTAATTTTTTTATCAGAGTAAAAATTAGGTTTTTTTCTGACCTAATTGATAATTTACTGAGATTAATAGAGAGCTAGTGAATTTGTGATAAATAAACCCTGCAAAAAAGAGAATGAGGATTAACAACAATAAATAAAATTGTATTAATCAGATTTAAATAATTAAACACAAAATAGAGATATTGAGATGGAGTAATAAAAGTTAATACCCAGATTAAACGGTGCTAGTGTTTCTCTCTCTCTCTCTAAATCTCACTTCCATATATATAAATAATATATATATATATATATATATATATATATAGTTTGAAGGGATTTGTAAGTCTATTCTTAGGAAAAAAAAAGAATTCATGTTTTCAAAGCTGTTTAGTCATCTTTTGTTGTGTCTTGTTAATTTTAGTCCTTTTAAGAAATAGTAGATCGGTCCGTTTTCATTTAATTGTCCGCTATGAAACTACGTGTAATTTTTATCAGTCAATAGCTTATATTAAAATTATCGGAATTAAAATTTTTAAAAATTAATCATATAGTTCAAATGTTAAATTTTATGATTAGATTTAAAAAAAATTCATTTTGACAATTTTGATATAAGTTATAAGCTGGATAAAATTGCACATAGTTTTGCAGTGGACAATTAAATGAGAACGGAGAAAGTATGTAAATTTGGAAAGAGTTTGTATATGATTTGTTTTCTTTTATTTTTGTTATGTGGATTAGGGGTGGTTCGGTTCGATTTTTGGCAAAACCGAAACCGAAACCGAATAGATTTTTCGGTTTCGGTATTTTTATTTTTTGGACCGAACAGGGCCGGGTTTTTTCGGTCCGGTTTCGGTTTTTCGGTTTTATTTTTGCTTTTTCGATCTTTTTCGGTTCGGTTATCGGTTTGGTTCGGCTTTTTCGGGTTTTCGACCGACGTTAATGTGGATATTGAATATCAATTTTGATTATAATTGTCATTGTTTATATTAATAAAAATGACTAAAGTAAAATTATTATATATAAGTTTGAAATAAACGGGTAACAAATTGCGCCGCTAGTTCTATTTAAATATCAAATACTAACATTATAAATACATATTCAGCTGAACTTGTAGTTAACGTATTTCTGTTAATAACTTTATATACTCTCTTGCGAAGCTCAACAGACTCACTAGTTAAAACTCAAATGTGTCAAACGCAAAATATATGAAACTGTGTTGATTGTCTTGACACGCCTTTTCATATTTCTCTACCTTCGCTGCCGCTGCAGTAGTAGCTGTGTGACCCATGGTAAATTCTCCATTGGCAAACCCCACTAAGGACGAAACGCCGATAAGATCAACAGACACATATTTCTCACCGCTTCAACTGTAAACAAGAACGTTTGATCGCCTAAGGGTAGATCTCCGCTCAGATGGATCCGTAAGAAAGTTGACAGATTGATCATTTCTAGCTGAAATTCATCTATTCCGAAAATATGGAAAGAAATGGATCATTTCGAGGTGAATTTCCTGTACTCCAAAAATATGAAAAGAAATGTAACTTTCATCACCAAATCTCAAACCCCAACAATCTTATACTATCTATCATGCTATGATTTTGAAAATCAGCTTTCATTTAATACATGATAAGTCTAATTGATCCGTCATATCAAGGTATTAGGTTTTAGGTGACTATTGCATCAATAATACTACTTGGTAAAAAAAACATCGGTTGAATTTTGTTTTAATGTTACTTAGCAACTTGTGTTTACATTCACAAAGTACTAACTACTAACTGGACCGATTCCGAATTATGTAATTAATTTGTTCAATTGTTGATTTTGAGTTATATATCGACAAATATATTTATTATCTTTATAAAATGTATGTGTACTATATAGTCAGATGGAAAAGTCACGAACGGATAATGGGAGTGTCAAATTTACATTAACTATTAAATTAATTGAAACAAAAAGATGAACGAAATCATCGTAAAAAACGTAATTTGGTGAAAATGCATGGTAAAAAATTTAAAAAAATTATAATTTTCGAAACTATAAAGGATGACGTTGCCCCCGATGGTCTGTGCTTAGGTAGGTTCGTGTGTATATACATTTATTGATATAGAAGGAGAGAATCAACCCAAAGGCTTTATGGAGGCTAGTGTAAGAAATTTAGAAGATGACAAAGTCTTCAATTTGGTTTAGTTTTAGTTTACAGCTATGACAAAAAAAACCATTTTGCTTTGCCATTTATTTGTTCTAGTGTTACATCTATTGTAATTAAATTGCCAACGGTTTGATGAGAAAAAATAAAATGAATCAAATGAAGTCGGTTGATGATTAATGCAAGATGAGATCTTACAAGTTGGTACTATATATTATGGGTATTCTACATGTTTGGACAACTTAAAAATGTTAAAACTAGATAAACAATCAAAGGTTTCTTCTAGCTACCTTTAATTTCTTCTTTTTTAGTGTCTGTATTTATTGACTAAAGCATAAAAATTTACAAGAAAAAGTTTCTCCATGAGAAACAAGTCCTAACAATAACAAAGAATCGACTAATTAATTTTATAAACTGCTGATATTAGATGAGACCACCTTTCATTTCATATATTTGATGATGATAACGTGACAACTGACAAACGTTGATATTCCCGTATTTAAACCTTATATAGTCTCGTGGATATGAATATGATCGATATTCATGCGTTCATGAGTAAGTAACTATTAAGTCATGATACAAGTAATCTACCATCTGTCTCATTTTTATGAAGAATCATATATTTAATGTCACCTTATCGAAATTACAATATCTTCCCTTCGAGGGGGCAATTGTAAAAAGGCTCGACACAAGAATATTAATGTTTTTTTTCTTGAAAAAGCACAGATTTTCGTACGCACAAGTAGCATAATCGTTTTAATTTTCTTATATTATGCTACTTAGAGATGTAAACATTTTTTTTCACTTTATCTTTTGAAATTAAAGAAAATTACGAGGGTTCTAATATCGGTAGCGTGTGGCATTTTAAGGGATAGTAGTGGCAATGGAAAAAAATACGTTTAATACACCAAACTATTTCGCTACGTCAATAATAAGAGGTGCCTGTTCTTTACAATTTTTAAAATAAAATAAAATTACAATTTGTTTGTACATAGATTTATCTAGTATAATTTAAATGACTATCTTTAGATAATTTTAAATAAAAACTTTAATTTACCATGGTCTATAAATTTAATATATATTTTACTTACGTTAACAAAATTGATTTTTTTTAGATGATTTATAAATCACCCAAGATTGGAGGACTTATAGCTTGTTTCAATTTAGTGGTTCATATCGTAATTTCTAAACTTATTAATTGCAAAATGAAAAGGCTCTAAGCATTAGTTAACGATGGTTAGTTTCGATTTAAAAATGTTTCTCATAGTAAGTTATTAATAACTTTTCTTTTATTTTAATATATTAAAGACCTATCGCCACACAGTCCACAAGTCATATCACAAGTATTTTACAATATATGCAAAAATACACTTTAATTTCGAAAGGTAAACACTATGTTTGTATTCTTTTTTTTGTTGCTTTTGAATTAATATAATGGTTTCGAATCGTTAAATAAGTGAAATGTCTTATTTTTCCTTAGATATGGATGAAGAAAGTTTGTAATGCCATTATCTTCTGTTAATTTGGACAAATTTGGTATGAATTCAAATTTGGTACACCGATTAAAAAAAAGATAATTGTGTACACTGAATCAATTTTTTTGATAGTCTGGTGTATTAGGATACATTAAATCGACTGCTATCGTAACGTGCTTATCTATGGTCTTCCAACTATACATATAGTCGCTTATTTGAGTCAACATACATATAAGTGAGTTTTTCCTATCATATATATACATTTATTAAACAGTCCCAATTTTCATTCACGAAAAAAGAAACGCATACCCATATACATCATGTGAAACGGGATACAATATGTAAGAGCTAACTTATTATATTTTTTCATTAAATAAATAAAAGAAATAGTAACAAAATTCCGACAAGAATCATTTATGTTACAGAAGTATTGACTTTTAGATTCAAAAAATTCATCAAATAGCAACATAAAATATATGTTACAATCATGTTACTAATATAGCAATATAAAAAGTATGTTACTATTATGTTACCGATGATAATTGTGTGTTGCTAATTTAGTTGCTGAAATCTGCAACAAGCCAAACAATAACAGACCATTATTTGTTGCTGAATTGTTGCTAATCGTAGTTAGCAACATAAATAGCTTAAATAGCAACAGATTTTAATGTTGCTATATGAATTATTTCTTGTAGTGTAGCCAAACACAAAAGGAAGTACATCATCTTCCAAAGCTAGCTAGCTAAAGCTTGGATTTAACGATTCTCGCCCCTTCGCAAAGCAGCAGTCTCCTCCCTTAAACCTTTATATTCACCATCCTAAGTAGTTCTTCTCTAACAAGAGCCAACTCTCAAGAAAATTTACCAAATTAGTTTGGTCCTAGAGAGCTTCATTTCATATCATCAAGTTAAGAATTAGGCTAGCATCATGTGCTTGTTGCCACTCTAACTCTCGAATCCTCCTTTCTTGCGTAATGCCTATGAATTATTATCAGCAACCAGGGATCTATTATAACAATAGTTAGAGAAAACAGACAAGTATTTTGAATAATGTGAGGAGTAAAAACAAACTTTTAAAAACTCTTTTTGGCGAGGGGATGTCGACACCCCCTCGTCCGGACCGATATCAACCCCACAGCAGGCGATCCGGGCCTCTCGAGCATGGGTGACGCATCATCCCGGATCTTGGGGGCCGGCCCGTGCCTAGGCCGGCCCGAAGAAGCTTGCTGAGCACATTTCCCCAATTAATGTTGCTGCTCCCTTGGGGGACCCTTTATGTGTTTCATCGACGTGGCCCAATCACAGGCCAGCCCTGTGGGCCCCGGATGATGAACAGTGCCATTGTCAGAGTCATAAATGGCCTGGAGCCGTTGGATCTTTATTAGATAGTGCAGTGATCCAAGGGCTCAAAACACCTCTGATCAGACTATAAATACCCCCACTAATACCAATTAGAGGGGGACACAAAAATACAGAGAGGAGAGATAAAGCTAAAACAACCCGGACCACCAGAATATCAACCGTGACATCTGACGCCACAACTTGTAACTGGACCAATCCCTCATCCTTAAATATATTCTTACCTTCAGTCTATACCGACACTGACTTGATCGTCGGAGAGGGAAAACCTGGTACCAACCCCGGGCCCCTGTTCGTTTCTTGTGCAGGCTTAGAGAGCATCCGGACGCCGAAGCAGATACCACCTACGTCAACTACCTTGAAAGATCGGAGCCGACGCGAATAACTACATAAGCCGAGTTTGGGAAGAAAATCAGGCTCGCCACTTTTCACGTACTTACCTAGTTCCGTTGGACACATAGGCAACGCGCAATGGCTATCAAAACCAGCAGACTTACACTTAAACTCTTCTTCACTTTTATTCGGTCACCGGATAGTCTATCAAGATAGGTCGGCCTTCTCACGCACTAACCTAAGCTAGCCAATCATAAAGGGTTGTCTTTTGATCTCCAAATTAATACTATAAGATTTTTTTTCCTAAATCTAACATACCTCATTTTCTCCATTTTATATTCGTCACATATTTTTTGGAAGTTCTAACGAGGTCTCATAATTCTTGAAATTTCATTTGCACCCCACTTAGCCAGTTTATTAGATATGATATTATGTTCCCTCTAAATATTTTTCAAATTTCCGCCACCATAAAACACGAGGTTTTCAATATCTTCCCACACATTTATATATCGTAAGGAAACTCTAGTTTTATCATACCACTCAGAGACAATTTTGACATACACCTGATTTGTCATCTTCACCATTAACATAATGATAAGAGTATTAGCAGAATTAGTCATCGGGGTCATTTCTATTCCAACTAGTTCAAGTGTTGCGTCAATGTTGGAGATACATAATCATATTATAAAAAGGGTAAATAATTTTGTAGTTATCACACAAAAATATATGAATATATTGTGTAACAACTCAATGGTGGTGGTCGGTCTAATTTTAATAAGATTTTTAGTCGTATATCAGTACTCTTATAAGATTTATAAGTCTTGATCACCTTAATAATGCAAAAAATACCTTTTAAGATGTTTTTTTACACTTAATATATATTTTTTACTTAATAATTCAAACAAACACTAAACAAAAAAAGCTAAACAACAACTTTTAAATTGTTTTTTTTACACTTTAGTATCTTTCAGAAAAAGATTATAATTTTTTTAAGCTTAAAAACAGCTTTAAGTTCTTTTTTACATATTAATATCTTTCAAAAAGAGATTATAAATTATTTTTTAAGCTTAAAAAGAGATTAAAACAAATTTTAAACTATTTTTTATTGTGCCGAGTGACTAGAACTTAAAAAATTTAGGCTCATGACCTCTACTCAAAAAAGAACTCCGAAACCATTCTATTGAAGCTCATCCTCTTTAAAAAAATCTTATGAAACATTACTTGAACATAATTATCTCATTGCCTAATAACATAATAAGAAAATGGCTCAAAACTTATTGTTTTGGTGGGCTGCCCAGATTATAATTGCAATATTTCGGCCCTTTCAATTTAAGAAAAAGAAAGCATAGTATGAAAAAAAATAAATGGGCCGGTATTTTTATTACCCTTGGGTGGGTTGCCTGAATCAATAAACCAGGGTAAGTATTGCAAAATGTAATTATGCCATTATCAGCATTATTCATTTGAGTTAATTGTTGAAATGTGTAAAAAATTGTACTTATTTAACTTTTAGTCCAAGGTCAAAACTTATATAAGTTTTAATTCAGGCCCATTAAAAAATTCAAGATTTTATCTGTTTATATATTTTTATCTGTTTTTTAAAATACAAATTATTGAATTCTAGTAACAGATTTTACATCTAAACTTAACATTTTACGTTTAAATAAACTTCTACATGTAAAATATAGATTATTGACTCAAAACTCATGACTTTTATATGTTTTTTATTTTCATCAATTTTTAAAAATACAAATTATTGACTTATAGGAACTGATTTTACGTCTAAAATTAAGAGTTCATGTTTAAATAAACTTTTACATGTAAAAAATAGATTATTGACTCAAAATTCATAATTTTCATATGTTTTTTAAAATGAAAATTATTGACTTCTGGTAATAGATTTTACGTTTAAAATTAAGCTTTAACGTTCAAATAAACTTCTACATGTAAAATATAGATTATTGACTCGTACAAATACATATTTTATATTTTCATCAGTTTTATATTTTTATCTGTTTTTATATTTTAGACTAAAACTTAAATAAGTTAAATTTTTTGAACATACACTTAATAAAAGATCAAAAATTGGACATAACATAAAATTACCCTATTCATTTTGCTCTTTCAAAAAAAAAAAAGCATTATTCATTTTGGAAAGAATTTTGCGTTTTAGAGACTTTGGAAAATTAATGCAGATATCCTATAACATAATTGAACTGCATTAATTAGTTGTTAGATTGCGCAGATTGTACATGCTAATTTCGAACAAATTTGGATTAAGGCGTGCTTTCAACTTTATCAATTTGAGCAAAATAGATGGAACTGAACTAGAGAACTTTTATTATTTAGTTTTCCGAAGTTGATTATCTCACTTTTCAGCCTACGTATATTTTGTATTAAGTTGCATTATTGAGGTTTTTTGGGTTGATTAAAGCTTGAAACGGAACCATTACCGACTTAACGATTTTGGTTGTCATTATAGTGCTCTTTTGATCGCATTGATCAGGCGCTATAAGGGGTGATATAAGAATATACGTCATAAGGTGGAAATTAGCACGTAATGAGCTCATTATCTAAAGTCAGTTTGGTTGTGTTTTAAGTTTTAATTTTCCTACTTTTTTCTCTTAATGTATGCATAGGGCCTTAATAGTATATGTTGTATTTGGTTAGTTATCATAATTTCTGTTGTAGCTTATCATTTTCGATAGTCTTGCGTAAATTATGGGGTTTTGTCCCATAATACGGATATGTTTTGCTTCTGTTATGTTTCAATAACGGTCATCTTCTTGAAAAACAATAATAAAAATAAAAATAATTGAACTGCATTATACTATAAACACTACGTACCCACTAGTTCAGGTTTTCTTTTCTTCTTTTTGTTTGCAAGGAAGCAGTCATATTTTCATTAGATGAAAATTAAAGAGATATAATATAATTATATGGCTGTAACAATAGTGAATTAAAACACCCACCTAAATTATTTGGTTACATAAGACCTATAACTACACACATTGGAGAAAAAATGAGTTAACAAATCATAATTTAAAACTCATTTATAAGAGCAAAATTTGGCTAAATAATAAACGCTACTTTTCAGCTTACCCATAGCCTTATAACCGCTAACTCGCCTTTTAGGCTATTAAGTACTTATTAATATGATCAAGCATTAATTGTGCGATCAAATTGACAAGCAAAATCTCAAATCGACATGGAGGTAAACGAAGTTAAACCAAAAACAAAAGGCCCTAAGTGAATTAAATCTTTAAAAAGGAGTATCAAAATGAAAGCTAACGGTTTGAAAAATTAATTAGGGTTAATAACCAATTAGTACCCTGTGTTTTGTGCAAGTAACGGTCGAAAACCAATTTAGTACATAAACGTTAATAATTGATCCAATTTGGGACAATTCCGTCCAAATTAGAGACGTCATACTTTTTTTCATGTGTTTTTACGTTTGTACCCTTTAGATATCAATTAAATTGCAGAATTGCCATTTCCACATTAAAATTCTACAAAACATTTAATAAAATATATGTAAAACAATTAAATAATAAAAATGATAAAAAATACATATTAGAAAAATAGAAAAACACATATATAAATAAATTATAATTTCTATTAAAATTCAAATCAATATATATATTTACAACGATAACATTCTAAAAAGTAATTAACTTATTCAAGATACACTATAAAATAATGTTTGATTTAGTGAGAGTCAAAAGTTGTCACAAGACTGTCGCTAATTTAAAAAACTGTCATAAATCTGTCGCAAATTGACTAAACTGTCACAAAACCGTCACAAAAACCGTCGCTAATAAGCTCGTAACAAAAAATACCGTCACTAATCCCGTCGCTATTTGAGTATTTTTTTGTAGTGATAAGTAAATATATATGTATGTACGTATGTATCTATATACATAGGGGCAGAGGTGTGGGGTGGCAAAGGTGGTGGGATAGTGGGTGGGGGGCGGAGGACAGTTGGAGGATGGGGGTGGGTGGTTTATCGTATTATAGAAATTATGGTAAATCCAATAAATGCAATTATACGCTTGGAAAAAAAAAACCAGTCGAATATTTGTCTTTCCGTCGTGAAACCGTGAACATCTGCATTAAAAAAAATGTTGATTTGTATCGTTTTTCATGAAAGTGTCAAAAATGATATAAAAAATAGGTGTCTCTTGAACCGTCCCATATATGTGTATGGGTGCATGTGGAGGACGGGGATGTAAGAAGGAGGGGAGTGGACAATGATGATGGTGGCGGTGGGGGTTGTGCATGTATCTATCTATTAGTATGTATAAAACTATCGGTATCCTTTTTCCTTTTTATTTTTAGTTTTTTTTAAATAAATATATTTGCAAAACGAAATGTTTATGCTTAAAGTTAACGAAAGTTGACAACGTGACAGTGAAGATGTTGTTAAGTTGGACAAATTTAACGAAAGTTGACAACGTGACAGTGAAGATGTTGTTTAAGTTGGACATTCAGATACAAAAGTAGTTTTTTGTGAAATAAAAAAATTTAAATCCTAATCTATAAAGTTTGGTCTGATACGCTATATGTAAATATAAAATGTGTGCCCTTTACGTCACCATGGTAGATTCATCTTATATACTGTTTATATAGAAAGGTGTGGGACCAGTGCAAGAAAACGTCATATGCTGACTCTGAAATGAATCGATAGAATCTTGTGGATTGGTTTTGGTGATTTTTTCTTTTAGCCACCTTCTATTATTTTTTTAAAACCATTACATCAAATACGATTTCATTCAACTTGCTAATAAAAAGTTTGAAATTTTTTATATATTGTCTCAGCACGATTTCATTCAACTTGCTAATAAAAAGTTTGAATTTTTTTATATATATTGTCTCAACGTAAGGAAAAATACGCTACAAAAAAATACTCAAATAGCGACGGAATTAGTGACGGTATATTTTGTTACGAGCTTATTAACGACGGTTTTTGTGACGGTTTTGTAACAGTTTAGTCAATTTGTGACAGTTTTGTGACAGTTTAGTCAATTTGTGATAGACTTGTAACAACTTTTGTCTCTCACTAAATCAAATATTATTTTGCAGTGATAATTATATGAACTCGATAGACTATTATTTAGTGTGTAACGATCAATAATATTTTTTAGTTTTACTTTTAAATTAATTTTATGACGGATATTTTTGTGTTCATTAACATGTGTTAGATTTTTAATATTTTTTTAGTTTTTGTTTTGAATTAATTTTAGAATATATATTTTTGAGTTCATTAATATGTGTTACTTTTTAGTATATGACACATCCTAAATAATAGTGGACTGAATTCACAATTGTGTTACTTGTTTGGTGTTCATTTCAAAACATTAAAAACAAAAACAAAACTTTTTTTCATAGTTTTTTTTAGGACTAGATTGGATTAATTTTGCTAAAATAATATATTGTTCATTAAATATAACCACAATTTTTTGTGAACCGACTGATAAACTTTTTTGTGAACTGACTGATTGGGGAATTCTCAGTATGTACATAAAAACCTGATAATATCATAGTATACGCACACGAGTACGTATATAGTACTAATAAATTAAAATACAGATTTAAATTGTTATAGTCTTTATTTTCTAAATTGTTATAGTAGTATATATAAACAAACCGATGTGTGATATTGGAACAAAAATGTTCAGTCGCAAATGTATGTGATGCAAACAGCTTCACTCAATTACGTACTCTAATTCAAAAACTACGATTTAAAGAACTATTGTCTAATTTTTGTAATCAACAATAATACTGTAGATTGAAATGTATATATATCAATCAACACTTAATTATTAACATATGATCTCTACTTGAAATGGAGTTTGGGAAGAAATATGAATATTCAAACTGCTTGTTGCAAACCGAATTATCTCAATATTTTTATATGGGCATAGATACGTCAGATTAGATTCCATAAAATATATTTAGTGGTGTAATTCGAAGGATTGCGAGATTAATTAAATGATTAAAAAAGAAACTTAATTAGGGATTATATAAAAGAGTAGGCTACGCTACAATTAGTGGTCCTCAAATTAATTATACAAGCGCTAACCAATTACATCTAATCTAACTATATATTATAAGTACGTAGTGAAATATTGTAATCTGGTTTTCCACCGTTTTAATTACATATTGGTTTTCCAATGCATAAATGGGCTATCACAAGCCTTTCTTTGAGAATAAGATTAGATATTAATGAAAGCCCAAGTCCACTTAAATAGGGACCCATGTCCGAAAAATCCCATGAGATAGAGACATTTGTCAACATCATAGGTAGTTTACTTGCCTATAAATAGTCAAATATCCCCCAAAGATCAGGATCAGAAATCATACCTCAAAAATATAGAGAGAAGGAGAGAAAAGATAAAAACTAGTCAAAACGTATCACTTCAAAAGCCTGACCGAGCAAGGTAGAAAGTCGAGCACCAAAGAGAAGAGAAAGATCACCTTTCGGATCGAACAGCGAATCCGAGCATAAATATAGTGATAGAAGTTGTAATCCGAACAAGAACAATTTCCGAATATCAATAAAGATCAAGTGTTCATCGTTTATCACCAATTTATTATATATATTATTGTTGAAAAGCCTAACGATACCGATCAAAGTTATGGCTTTGTCAGTATCTATCTATATGTATGTATAAAACTATAGGTATCCTTTTTTCTTTTTATTTTTAGTTTTTTTTAAATAAATATATTTGCAAAACGACATGTACGTTTACGACTAAAGTTGATAACATGACCATGATGATGTTGTTAAGTTGGACATAATTAATATTCAGATACAAAAGTAGTTTTTGTGAAATAAAAAAAATTTAAATCCTAATCTATAAAGTTTGGTCTGATACGCTATATGTAAACATAAAATGTGGGCTCTGTACGTCACCTTAGGTTTGACCATGGTAGATTCATCTTATATATACTATAAAATAATATTTTATTTATTGAGAGTCAAAAAATTTCATAAGACTGTCACTAATTTTAAAAATTATCACAAATCTGTCGTAAATTGATTAAATTGTCACAAATTCGTCACAAAAACCGTCGTTAATAAACTCGTAACAAAAAATACCATCACTAATTCCGTCGCTATTTGAGTAATTTTTTTTATTTTTTTTTAGTGATGCTGTACTTATATACAAAGGTGTGGGACCAGTGCAAGAAAACGTCATATGCTGACTCTGAAGTGAATCGATAGAAACTTGTGGATTGGTTTTGGTGATTTTTTTTTTTAGCCACCCTCTATTATTTTTTTTAAACCATTACATAAAATACGATTTCATTCGATTTGCGAATAAAAAGTTTGAATTTTTTTATATATTATCTCAGCCTAAAGGAAAAATAATTATATGAACTCGATACACTATTATTTAGTATGTAACGATCAATAATATTTTTTAGTTTTAGTTTTAAATTAATTTTGGGATGTATATTTTTTAGTTCATTAACAGGGGTTAGATTTTTAATATTTTTTTAGTTTTTGTTTTGAATTAATTTTAGTATATATATTTTTGAGTTCATTAATATGTGTTAGTTTTTAGTATATGACCCATTCTAAATAATAGTGGATTGAATTCACGGTAATGTTACTTAATCGGTGTTCATTCCAAAACATTAAAAATAAAAACAAAACCTTTTTTTATAGTTTTTTTTAGGACCAGATTGGATTAATTTTACTAAAATAATATATTGTTCATTAAATATAACGACAATTTTTTGTGAACCGACTGATAAACTTTTTTGTGAACTGACTGATTGGGGAATTCTCAGTATGTACATAAAAGCCGGATAATATCATAGTATACGCACACGAGAACGTATATAGTATTAATAAATTAAAATAGTGATTTAAATTGTTATAGTCTTTATTTTCTAAATTGTTATAGTAATATATCAACAAACGTACTGATGTGTGATATTGGAACAAAAATGTTCAGTCGCAAATGTATGTGATGCAAACAGCTTCACTCAATTACGTACTCTAATTCAAAAACTACGATTTAAATAACTATTGTCTAATTTTTGTAATCAACAATAATACTGTAGATTGAAATGCATATATATTAATCTAAATAGCTTTTACAAAAAATCAAATCATAACAAACTCATATTCATGAATCATGATAAAGCATTCATACAGTATACTATGAAAATTCATTTTAATCTTGTCAAACAATAAACACACATATTCAATATATTTGCAAGTACGCTAAAATTATTTTAAAATTTTAACTCAATATTCCAAACACTTAATTATTAACATCTTCTCTACATGAAATGGAGTTTGGGAAGAAATATGAGAAATATGAATATTCAAATTGCTTGTTGCAAACCTAAATATGATATTTTTATATAGGCATAGATACGTCAGACTATATTCCATAAAATATATTTAGTGGTGTAATTCAAAGGATTGCGAGATTAATTAAATGATTAAAAAAGAAACTTAATTAGGAGGAAGAGTTAATTAATAGGAGAGTGAAACAGAATAGTTAAAACTTAATTGGAGTACTTATGATAGAATTTCACCAAACAATTTTTTTAATTTTATTTTACTTTTGAGTAGACGTCACGCCATTTATATATATATATATATAAAAGAGTAGGCTATGCCACATATTAGTGGTCCTCAAATTTATTTTGGGATTTTTATTACGTTTTCTTTGACTTGAGTTCATCTATTTGACTATTAATTATACAAGCGCTAACCAATTAATTACGTCTAATCTACCTATATAAAAATACGTAGTGGAATATTGTAATCTGGTTCTCCACCGCTTTAATTACATATTGAGTAGGAATATTACTACTTTTGAGTATTGGTAGCAATATGGCTGCATGGGTTTTTTTGGAAAATATTGAGTTACAATTTGGTGAATATATTAATGAAATGGGATATATTGTAAATTTGTAATCTACCGAGTTTATTAGAGTTTGATGACCCAAATACGGGTGTCCAATATTCATCATGATAATGGATTTCCATATTGTATTTCTTAGAATTAGTTTCCATATATTTCTTATATTATTTTCTACCCCCCGCCTGGCTCTTAGCACTTTATATTTAAATGATAATGGACCTTTTGATACATGACATTAGTTCGGTACTGAATTTTTGACACATTTTACTTGAAATTTAAATCTGAGATTTATGCTTAAATTTTGAGACTTCTAATTTGATACATTTTACTTGGATGTCAAATTTGAGATTTATGTTCAAAAAAAATATAAGCCAAATATCTTAAAATACGAGATATGGAAGGAAACACATAATTAACTTTTTATTTCTCTCAGAAGCATACAAAACATGTGATCAAGTATCTGGATTTTATTACTTCAAGTGCAGATATACCATATCCCAGTCACACAAATAAAAAAAAACTTCTTGAAGACATTTAAACAATCTCCAACTCCGAAAACCCATCACCGGAGCCGCCACTGTCAGAACGACGACGGCACTTAAAGTAGCCTAGGACACTCACAAACAAGGAAATCAGGACCAGCACGACGTAAACCCATGGAGGGGGACCACCGTACCCCCCTCCAGAGGTCTGGTTGACGTTAATGACCATGCCCGATTGACTGTTGAATCCATCCCCGGGAAAGGTGGTGGGTGGCGGAGGGTACATCTTTGGAATTGGAGCTTCTTGAACCGGCATATACATCATAAATGCCTGAACCAGTGGGGAGTCGATCATGATGTGTTCCATTACCGAACCTTAAGAAGCAAAACTAGTCGCCGGACTTTGAACAAATAATACTTTTGGGAGAGGGCTTAGGTAAAGGAAATGATACTTTTGGGACTCGGCTTTAATTTGTTGTAATTTTATTTGCTGTGTGGATGGACGTTTATATAGAGAGATGACATTTCGACAATGACATTTCTGGATATTTTCGTGACTCCTTGTGACCGTGACGATGACATTTCCACGTAAAATAATACACAATTCTTCTTTTCGAGCTTCTAAGGAAATGGTATATTATATGGTATTAGAAAAAAAAGGGGCAAATTTAAGAAGATGACAGGCTCATGGTATTTGGTTATAGTGAAAAAGTCAAGTTTACATCAAACAGTGAAATGCCAATTTGGTTTGGAACTTTCTACACTAAGTTTGCCTTATAGATCTTTTTTTTTGTGAATTTTTCCTACATGTCATGAATAAATTTTGTTTGCGTGAATGGAAAGGACCTGGTAAATTAATAGGATTGAGTACTAGTTGATAGGAAAATTTAAGGAAACTTATCACTATTCAGAATGAGAGGAGAGATTTGAGGACATAAAAATGGAGATAAGCTAATAAATATAGGGGTTAAGAAAGCTCATTCGTTTTTTTTTTTTTTGAAACAAAGCTCATGGAATTTGATTATAAAGACACGACACAAAATTTTCACTAAAAATTGCAAAAATTACATGGGATTTGATTACATTAAAAAAGTCAAGAAAATTAAGTTCAAGATTTTTTTAATTAAAAATAATGTAAAGACAGATACAAAATTTCACTAAAAACATATGTACAAGGTACTCTCAAGTCCTTCCTATTACTAAAATCTTCAATCATTTCTCTCAATTGCTTAACCTTTTGGGCGCTAATTACAACATCAGTGATGTTAGACATACAACTCCCACACTGCCTAATTAATGAAATACATATTTATTGGTCTAAATATACATAAAATATAATCTATAATTTGATAAACCAAAATATAGATATTCAATATAATAAAAACTCAACCAACTAAAACACAAATAAAAATATAGTAGAACCCTAATTGAATCTATCCTAAATTTAAATATTAATTAAAAATAAGAAAAATTATTAAATATTATATTACTAATATATATATAACTCACACACTCAATACATGTATATTTAAAAGGATAAAAATATATTCTTTTAATAAAAATATATTATTATACATGTAATAGAATGTATAATACATGTAAAAGAGTATGCAAACGAGTGACAAACTTGTATGTTATAACTAAATAATGCCCGTAATATATTCAGATGTGTCCCAGAAGCAATTATCAAAATTAGAATCAATAATGGTAGCATTTTCCTTTTTACTCTTTGTATTTAAACTCCATCTTATGTGTTATAAACTCCAATGTATAATACTAATAATGTTATCTATAAACTCCATTTTAATGTTAAATTTGTCAGAATCTCAAATAATATAATGTTAGGCCGATCAGGCGAACAAGAAAAAAGACAGAAAATTGAAACCGAGCACACACACACTTTGATAACGGAGTTCACCCAAATTGGCAACGTCTCCGGGCCGCTACACGTGGCACTTAATATTATTATAATGAGGATTACAATCGTAATCTAGCTCAACACAAGCTATGGTTCTCTCGCAACTAGAACTCTCTCACTTATAATATGTAAAAGGTACTTTGTGTAGGTGTAATTAAAATACAAGATATTATGGCATATAAATAGAACCCTTAGTGGGTCATATTACAATTACAAGTGATGTGAGATAAAAAGAAAACATGCCCAAAACTCATTTGGCTCCACAACTTAACAATCTCCCACTTGGAGTAAAATGTCAAGTACTTCAAAAGAATTCTGATTATCCCCGACCACCGAACTCACTGTGCTCCACCGAGCAGAATGCTCCCATCGGTATCCTTGTATAGTAATTGTTACTCTTCAGACTTGCTCATTCTTCATGTAGCGGCGACCCTGAGTCTCAAGCTCGGAGTCCTACTGAGGTTGCACACAGCCTCAGTTTGTCGATTGTAACAGTCTTCGTTAGCATATCGGCGGGGTTCTTAGCGCCCTCAATCTTTTCTAGCGTGAAGATTCCATCTTCTAGAACGTCCCAGATAAAATGGTAACGAATCTGTATGTGCTTGGTGCGTGAATGGAATACAAGATTCTTAGCTAGCTGAACTGCACTTTGACTATCACAGTGCAGAACTCCCTTGTCGGTTTTCTGACCGAGCTCCTTTAAGAAACCTTGCAACCAAATCATCTCTTTGCTTGCTTCCGTCACCGCGACGTACTCAGCCTCTGTGGTCGACAATGCAACAATCTTTTGCAACTTAGATGTCCAACTCACAGCAGTACCACCGTAGGTACAAACACATCCAGTTGTGTTCTTTCGGCTGTCCAGATCACCGGCCATGTCAGCATCCACATAGCCGTGCAGGCCTTCCGAGGTCTTTCGGAAACATAATGCCAAACTCACGGTACCCGAGAGATATCTCAATATCCACTTCACAGCTTCCCAATGGTGCTTTCCTGGGTTACTCATGTAACGACTAACAACTCCCACTGCATGGGCAATGTCCGGTCTTGTACACACCATAGCGTACATCAAGCTACCAATTGCTGAAGCGTAGGGTATGTTCAACATACGATCCTTTCCTTCCTCGTCTGAGGGTGATTGTTTCTTCGACAAGCTAAAGTGTGCGGCTAGCAGTGAGCCTACAGCCTTGACATCACTCATGCTAAACCGTGCCAACACTTTCTTCACATATTCGGCTTGTGACAGAAACAAAGACCCATCCCTTCCTCGGGAAATCCGCATACCGAGGATCTGATTTGTGGCACCCAAATCTTTCATCTCAATCTGTTTCGTCAACTGTTGCTTCACCTTGTTAATCTCCACAAGGCTCGACCCGGCGAGCAACATGTCATCTACGTACAAAAGTAGTATGACGTACGAAGAGTTCGCAAATCTCTTCACGAAACAGCAGTGATCACTATCACTTCTTTCGAACCCGGTATCCACCATGAAACTGTCAAACATCTTATACCACTGCCGCGGTGCTTGTTTTTAGCCCGTACAAGCTCTTCTTCAGTCTGCAGACCAGTTTCTCTTTTCCCCTTTCGGCAAACCCTTCAGGTTGGAGCATGTAAATTTCTTCTTCTAGATCTCCATGGAGAAATGCAGTTTTCACATCTAACTGCTCAAGATGAAGATTCGCATTTACAACAATGCTCAACAATAGCCGAATAGTCGTCAACTTTACGACTGGTGAATAGATCTCGGTGTAGTCAATTCCTGCCTTTTGCTGGAACCCTTTGACTACTAATCGTGCCTTATACCGTTTCGAGCCATCTTGTTCCTTCTTTAGTCGAAACATCCATTTGTTGCTCAGTGCCCTTTTCCTCTTGGGCAGTTCGGCTAACTGCCAAGTCACATTCTTCTCAAGTGACTTCATCTCATCCTTCATCGCGAGCTCCCACTTGCTCGAGTCTTTCAGCTCCAGAGCTTCCTCTATACTTTCGGGCTCGCTTGCATCATTGAGCAATATGTAATGCAGGGAAGGAGAGTATCGGGCTGGAGGTCTCCTCTCGCAATGACCTCGGCCCAATTCAGGTCGAGGAGTTTGGGACAACTCCTCGTCCTCTTCAGCATCTGCTGGTCGGTTGTCGAGCACCACTGGCTCATCTTCAGTGTCATTTTCCAACTCCATTCTTGGAAACGCATTCATGTTGACCATACCACTTTCCTCGGACGGGAGCGCATCTTCTTTCACCACTGCATTTTGTCGATCTTTGTACAAAATGCCTTCGTTGAAGATGACATCCTTACTGCGAATGATCCTCTTTGTTTGACCATCCCAGAAGCGATATCCTAACTCAGCTCCACCGTACCCCACAAAGTAACAAACTTTGGATTTTGAGTCAAGCTTGGTACGCTTGTTTATGTCGACGTGAATATATGACAGACAACCGAACACTCGCAAGTGTTCATAAGAGATAGGCTTTCCTATCCACTCTTCTTCGGGATTTCTCCTTTCTAATGACACTGAGGGTCCGCGGTTAATGAGGTAAACCGCCATGTTTACTGCATGTGCCCACAAGGCTTTGGGCAACCCACTTTGCAGTCTCATACTCCTAGCACGCTCATTGATTGTTCGGTTCATTCGCTCGGCCACGCCATTCTGCTTTGGCGTTCTTCGGATGGTCTTCTCCATCCGAATGCCTCTTTGAGCACAGAACCCTACGAACTTCGCATCAATGTACTCTCCGCCGTTATCGGACCTCAAACATTTGAGTTTATTCCCGGTCTCTAGTTCGACCAGGGCCTTCCATTCTTGAAATTTTTTAAACACCTCAGACTTGTGTTTCAAGAAATAAACCCATGTTTTCCTCGTCGAATCATCGATGAAGGTCACATAGTACTGAGATCTTCCCAGTGAGGTTACTGGAGATGGTTCCCATACGTCTGAGTGGACCAGTGCTAGCTTCTCCTCCTTGGGAGATTTTCCACCTTTCCGGAAGCTCACTTTCTTCTGCTTCCCGAAGATACAACATTCGCATATGTCGAGGTTGACGGACTTAAAGTCTAGAAGTTTACTGTCCTTCGCTAACACCTTCATCCCCTTCTCACTCATGTAACCCAACCGTCGATGCCATAGTTCGGAGCAGTTTTGCGACGCAGCTACCGCAACGGTACACTCATCGGTCGTCATGTACAGTGTACCGACCTTGCTTCCTCGGGCTATCACCATAGCTCCTCGTGAAACTTTCCAAACTCCACAGCTAAACGAAATGGAGTGTCTTTCGGCATCGAGTTGACCTACTGAAATCAGATTCTTGGTCAACCTCGGAACATGCCTCACTTTCGTCCATACCGACCCGTTTGGAATGCGAATCTTCACATCGCCTATTCCAACAACATCCAACGCTTTTCCTTCGGCTAGATACACTTTACCGAAATTACTCGCAATGTAATTTTTGAGTAAATCCTTCTGAGCGGTCGTGTGAAATGATGCCCCAAAGTCTAGAATCCACGAATCTATATCTCTCTATACGGCAAGCATTAAACAGTCACCCGAATCCTCGTCGCTCGCAACATTAACCACGTGATCACGGCCGATACCCTTCTTCGGCTGCTTGCACTCATGACTGAAGTGCCCCATACCGTGGCAGTTATAGCATCGAAGATTCTTCTTACTTCGATCGCTAGCTTTGCCGCCTCGGCTTTGCCCTCTTCTATCTTGGGATTGCGAACGTCCTCTAACGTCCCATACCCTGGCCTTACCCCGGTCTCTTGAACCCACGTTGAAGGCTGCTCCATCATTTGAGCATTCACCCATGTCTAATCTCCTGAGTTCCTCAGCGAGTATTTGATCTCGGATGCCGTTGTAAGTCAGTTTCTCCTTTCCAATTGAGTTGCTAACAACAGCTCGCATGAATTCCCAACTGTTCGGTAAAGATGCTAGCAGTATAAGGGCTCTCACTTCGTCTTCAAAAGTTATCTCCACCGCATCCAACTGATTTACGGTGTCGATGAACTTGTTCACGTGACTCGCGACAGTTGTCCCCTCAGCCATGCGTAGGTTGAACAACTTACGCATGAGATGTACCTTGTTGTTCGCGGATGGTTTCTCATACATGTCGGTGAGGACCTTCATCATCCCCATCATCGTCGTCTCTCTTGCGACGTTATGTGCTACACTCCTAGATAGTGTTAGGCGGATCACTCCCAACACTTGTCGGTCTAAGAGTTTCCACGCCTCCTCCGTGGTCGTGGTCGGCCTTTCCTCAAGGAGAAGTGGCTGATGCATCTTCCTCCCGTAAAGGTAGTCCTCTATTTGCATTCTTCAGAATGCGAAGTCCTTCCCGTCGAACTTCTCGATCCCGTGTGCAACTCTGTCTTCTTTTGCCATTGATCTTCCTCTCGATCTTCGACCTTAGTTCTGCAAACCTCGGGCTCTGATACCACTTGTTAGGCCGATCAGGCGAACAAGAAGAAAGACAGAAAGTTGAAACCGAGCACACACACACTTTGATAACGGAGTTCACCCAAATTGGCTACGTCTCCGGACCGCTACACGTGACACTTAATATTATTATAATGAGGATTACAATCGTAATTTAGCTCAACACAAGTTATGCTTCTCTCGCAACTAGAACTCTCTCACTTATAATATGTAAAAGATACTTTGTGTAGGTGTAATTAAAATACAAGATATTGGGGCATATAAATAGAACCCTTAATGGGTCATATTACAATTTCAAGTGATGTGAAATAAAAATAAAATATGGGCAAAACTCATTTGGTTTCAGAACTTAACATATAAATAGTAATTACCTGTCCTTTACTTTTTAATACCAAACAGAAAAAAGGTGGTGGGTATGCTATTTTAGTCAAAGGGGTTACAAAATAAAAAAATTATAACTTCTTTAAATTTTTTTTGCTAGTGGGGTGCACGAGATTGCTTGTGTCATTGTACTCCTGTGACATGTCATTGAGTGTAAAAAAGTTGGTTCCAAAACTTCTAACCACACTCATGGGGTTAGAAAGGTAAAGATAAAAAAGTGTTTTTTTACACTAAAAACATATTTAATGTAAATTTGTTTTGTTCGCTGTCATATAGGATTGATAACGAGGGTAAGAGTAGTATATGTATCATTAAGCTATACCAAACCCTACACATGCAATACCATAATTAGAAATAACCAATGTTCTAAAAGACACAAAGACGAAAATAGGTCGTCTACCTTACTTGCTCAATCCCACTTAAATTTGGTCTATAAGCTCCGTTTACCGTCTGCGTCTAAATATCATCTAATCTCGTCTTTTAGAACACCGAGGACTGTCATCCAATGAAGGGCGTCCTAGAGACGTAAGTTGGTATTGATATTTTTATTAATGTTCAACCCAACATGAATTAGTACTGGAGTAGGAATAGTACTACTTTTGAGTATGGGTAGCAATATGGCTGCATGTGTTTTTTTGGAAAATATTGAGTTACAATTTGGTGAATATATTAATGAAATGGGATATTGTAAATTTGTAATCTACTGAGTTTATTAGAGTTTGATGACCCAAATACAGGAGTCCAATATTCATCATGATAATGGATTTCCATATTAATTTCCTTATTGTATTTCTTAGAATTAGTTTCCATATATTTCTTATATTATTTTCTACCCCCTACCTGGCTCTTAGCACTTTATATTTAAATGATAATGGACCTTTTGATACATGACATTAGTTCGGTACTAATTTTTTGACACATTTTACTTGAAATTCAAATCTGAGATTTATGCTTAAATTTTGAGACTTCTAATTTGATACATTTTACTTGGATGTCAAATTTGAGATTTATGTTCAAAAAAATATAAGCCAAATATCTTAAAATACGAGATATGGAAGGAAACACATAATTAACTTTTTATTTCTCTCAGAAGCATACAAAACATGTGATCAAGTATCTGGATTTTATTACTTCAAGTGCAGATATACCATATCCCAGTCACACAAATAAAAAAAAACTTCTTGAAGACATTTAAACAATCTTCAACTCCGAAAGCCCATCACCGGAGCCGCCACTGTCAGAACGACGACGGCACTTAAAGTAGCCTAGGACACTCACAAACAAGGAAATCAGGACCAGCACGACGTAAACCCATGGAGGGGGACCACCGTACCCCCCTCCAGACGTCTGGTTGATGTTAATGACCATGCCCGGGTGACTGTTGAATCCATCCCCGGGAAAGGTGGTGGGTGGCGGAGGGTACATCTTTGGAATTGGAGCTTCTTGAACCGGTATATACATCATAAATGCCTGAACCAGTGGGGAGTCGATCATGATGTGTTCCATTACCGAACCTTAAGAAGCAAAACTAGTCGCCGGACTTTGAACAAATAATACTTTTGGGAGAGGGCTTAGGTAAAGGAAATGATACTTTTGGGACTCGGCTTTAATTTGTTGTAATTTTATTTGCTGTGTGGAGGGACGTTTATATAGAGGGATGACATTTCTGGATATTTTCGTGACTCCTTGTGACCGTGACAATGACATTTCGACGTAAAATAATACGCAATTCTTCTTTTCGAGCTTCTAAGGAAATGGTATATTATATGGCATTAGAAAAAAAAAGGAGCAAATTTAAGAAGATGACAGGCTCATGGTATTTGGTTATAGTGAAAAAGTCAAGTTTACATCAAACAGTGAAATGCCAATTTGGTTTGGAATTTTCTACACACTACAAGAAAACATCCGAGCACTAACTACAAAATAAGTTGGTAAAAAACACTTAAATAAGCTAGCATATGTAATTTATTAATTAAATTTCTAGATATAAGCCTAGTTAGTAAATTTCTAGCAATTAAATAAGCATCAGTTGGTATTTAATAACTAATGCATCAACTAATGTTATCAGTTAAAACTTTACCAACTGATCTAATCTGTTAACATTTCACCAACCGATCTCCATCAGTTACATATTTCTAACTGGTTTACTAACTATAAAAGAAATTGCTATTTTGTAACTACAATTACCAACTGACCTAGACACATTTTACAACTGACATTACTAACTACTCCATCAGTTAGCAAAATGCTCCAATTTAAATCAATTAGCTAAATAGATTTAACAATTGCCATTTAAATAATATCTAAAACTAAAATCAAATTAGCCTAAACGAAAATTCATTAATTAATTAATAAACAACAACTCCGATCGAAGTTACCTTCAGCATCAAATTACAAGACAAATACATTAGTCTCAAATATAATGAGTTTTACGACCATTAAACACTACATATAAAATCAGTTCGAGTCCATCACTATCACTATCACGGTCTTCATCGGTAAATTTAGTTCGTCATTCATCGGAACTAAAACTGCTACTGCAGTTATGTGTTTGTCAACTCTGTATATCTGATTTAGTTATCCCACTTGTATCTTTAAAGGTGTGTTGAATTCTCATCAATAGCAATTTCATTCGCTTTCCTTCTTTATTTCGCGCTTATACTTGATCTGTTTCACGAAATAAAAACAATATGTTGGAGTATAACACAAGCAATAGTATAGCGAGAACATTATAATGAAGTTAGATCAACTCATTTTAAAACTCAAATAATTCAATTCAAAACGGAAGCCATAAAAAAAACTTTAAAAACAAACACAACGAAAATCACTTTTGAAATATAAATGATCCTGTAATTTACTTTGACTAATGACCACTGCAGTAGACTCACTCAATATATATAGATATTTTAAGCCACACATCCTTTGTTTGATTTAGCGACACTCAATTAATAAACATCATAGCAACATGTGTATGTCGTTCTTGACAATTTTCTTTTGTGTAATATCATGATTGGTGTCTCAGATACGAGAACTCGACTGTAGTGTTTAATGATCAACCATAGTTGGGAGCTGAAAAAGATAAAATAACTTAAGCAGGAAAGGTTTGGGTGTTAAAAATATTTACGAATTAATCTCATCAAATTGCAGTTTAAACTTCAAATTTTGCAATTGCATTTCATACATGAGCAAGGAAGAATACCATGTGGCATACAATCTAGATTATCCACTTAGCACCGAAGTGAAACAGAATAAGCTATAAAGAAATAAGCTAATGAAAAAAAAAGGTAGATAAAAAAATATTGACTCAAAATCACAACAAAAGAAAAGTTCCAATATAGTTACCTCAGCATTCTTAACTTTTGACAAAATACTCTTAAATTGAAGTATCAAGTTTATGTATACATACATATATAAAAGTGAAGTATCATTTTACCCTTTTAACACTTTTATTTCTCTCTGCCACACAACAAACCCTCGTACATAAGTGTACAATGACCAATATGAATGCCCTCTTTCGAAACACATGCTCACAGTTAAATTACATGAGTTTAAATTTGGTTTTTTTTTTTTTTTTGCCTTAGATTGTTTCTTGAAACTTGTGTCTAACCGGCCTATGTTTTTACTTTAGGCCATAAAAAGCTAGAACTTTAAAATCATACTTTCACAAACTAAAAAAATCCAACTTATTTGTTCAAAAATTTGCAACAAAAATGTAATAAGTTTTGATAAAAAATAATAAATGTCCATTAATACAACTTCTAACCCTATCAGTTTACTGAACTATGTAGTTTTTAGAGTTTCTATCTAATAAGTTCAATTCTTTTAATATGTTTGATTTTAGTACACTTGATTTTCCTTTCAAGCTTTTAATTGTTAATTCATTGGTCATTGTTTATGAAATATTGACTGATTTAAACCAATAAAGAACACAAGACTCTTTTACCCTAATTTTCAAATATAATTTTATTTTTAAAGTGGCTTTCATTTGATACTATTGGCCCGATATAGCTAAATCTAAAAGAGGGTGAACCACATTTTAAGCGTTTTTCGCCTAGTATGAAACTAACAACCAATTAACTTACTTTCTATCTTACCAATGAAAATTATGTGATGAGAATAAATGAATAAATAAGTATTCATGAAATCACAAAATTATAAGTTGTCAAGAGTAAAAAATAGGGAAGGAAAACGACACCGCGACATATAAATCTTCAAGGCCTAGTCCTATCCTAAGAATTATGAACCGAATATTCTCATTATAATATGTAATCCAAGATTACAACACTTTCAATCCGAGTTAAACTAAACGATTTGTTCCCCCTCAATTTGAGATTTCTCGTCTCAATACAAGGGCAAGTATACACGTCTACGAGCCAATTAACCAAATTGACTTCCGCTCAAACCGAGGAAACAAACGAGCTTATAAACTTCTTTTTACAACAAAATATGAAATAAAATCACCCACTACAACTTCTTCTAACTTGAGTTATATAAATACAATAAGTAGAATCTGTTAAGTTATATGAATTAATGTATGTGTGCATATTGTTTGGTTTTAGTTTGAACTCTTGTCTTGTTAATGTACCCCGGGTTTGAATACTAGTATTCAAATGAGTTTAGGAATTGTGGGTTTGAAAGAAATTGAGAGGGAGGGTTAGTGATATATGTATATGGAAGATAATAAGATGTCTATATAGTTTAAAAAAAGTGTTTTGACCGTTTAAATTGGTTTAACCTTTTACTAGAAAAGTTTTACCAAAAATAAACGTAATATACAACATTAAACATAAATCTATTACATAGTAAACATAATTCTAACATAATTTATTATTTGCAATCTCCATCCCGTCTTAGTAATAATTTTTTTATATTTGTTCTTATTTGATTTAATCTCCCAATTCAGTTTTACAAATAAATATATATACATGTATGTCTTTCAGACCATTGGGTTTGATAATTAATATTTCTTTAACCAAATATATGAAAACGAAACATTCACAATTTATTCACTATCTTTGAATGTAGCATTTTCTTCAGCAATAGTCCTACTAATTATCGATACTAGTTCAATAATTGCTTTATCTTTGGTGGTGTAAACTCTTACTGAGTTCAAATATTTACCAACTTATTAGTAAATCATTAGCGAGATTATTAATAAACGAGTTCTCAATATTTTAAGGTTATTTGAGAGTTTATTGACATAATTAATTGAATATATGGGGAAAATATATATATGGTTGTGTTAGTTTCTGAATATAAGGATACACATATTGATAGTGAATATTAAATTATTATTTAGCAACTAAAAATTAGTTGGTAATATACTAACTAAAAAAGCAAACATTGTTAACCCGGTTGGTATTTACCAACTAAAAATTGTTAGTTATTGACCAGTTAGTATTTAGCAACTGGAAATTGTTAGTTAGTGATCGGTTAGTGGGGTGCACGATGTTGCTTGTGTCATTGTACTCCTGTGACTTGTCATTGAGTGTAAAAAAGTTTGTTCCAAACTACTTACCACAGTGAGAAAAAATAGTTGGTAACCGAGTATAATACGTTTATTATCGGTGTTCGAATTTTAAAATTTGCGAAATGGATTTAAATATAAATATGTAAATATGTTTTAGTTGTTGACACATATGACGTGATTAGTGTGCAGAAACGGAGTTACATGAGATGTAGCAGGGTTACTTGACTATTAGGAAAATATGAGACGAATTACTATTATACGCCTATAATTTTATCTAACCATAAATCTCACTAAATAGTACTAAGTTATTTCAAAATAAAACAAAAGGATAATAAGAAAACTTAAATGTTTTTTGTGTCTTGTTTTTAAGTGGTGAATTAAAGGACAAACTTATAATAAATAACATAATTTGTTTTTATAATTCTAGTAAAAATTCAGCTTGGTTATATTTTTTTTGAGTGTAATAGTACCAGTGTTTCCTTTTAATGAAAAAAAAAAGTTGGTCAACAACTTCTGATATTAGATCTCCCAAGTCATTTTTCTTTTCCATTTGAAAACTCAATCTTTAGAAAAGAAATTTAAAAATAAGTTTGATGATGTTATTTCCCATATATAGAATTTTATTTTGCCAAGACAAAAATAAATAAGTACAGACACGTATGTTCTTGATTTAGTGATTATTTTAAATGGACTGTTGATTTGTGCTTCTCCTGTAACAAACTTTTCATTCCTTGCATAAATCTCTACCTAGGCTACTGTTAATGTGACCATGAGCATGAGAGTACTATTTTTCATTCCTTCCATAAATCTCTAGCTAGGCTACTATTAATGTGATCATGAGCATGAGAGTACTATTATACCATATTTATGATTACAGCACTATTTGCTTGAATTTTGCTAAAATAAATTGTCTTATTAAAAAGTGTTGTACTTCTCGTAAAAATAAAGAATGCAATAATAAAGGTTGGGTTAGGATCGGTGAATATGAAGTTAGCAACTCTCTTTTGACTTATTTTGATTCAAAAATAATATTTTTAGTTGCCGGTAGTGTTCGGAGATCTCTCATTAAGAAAGCTTGTGGCTATTATAGCTCACGTAAGTGTTTAAGTACTTATTGCTGCGGTGGACATATTTGTCAAATGACTATGTTTCTTATTTTTTTGTTAGTTTACGGCTAATGTCGTAAGTTATTCGAACTAATTTCTCCTTCGTTTGGAGCGTTCTGATTACTCAGTCTGTGAGTAGTTGAGTTTTTTCGTTGTTATTGGTTGGTTTGGTTAATATAAGCTTAATTTTCAAAAAAAAAAAAAAAAACACTCGAGATAGAACACACTCATGCGATAAAGCTAAAAAGTGTCATTAGTTAGAAGGTACTTCCCGGTACTTATTGATCTGTGTAGTCTAACTAACTTGTACCAGATGATTCGGTTAATACTTTCTGTTACTAATTAATTGTATTTTATAAAATTACGTGTAATTTTTACCGACTCATAATATATATTAAAATTGTCTATATCAAAATTTTAAAAAATAAATCATATAATTTAATATTTAAACTATATAATTAATTTTTGAAATTTTTTATTCTGAAAATTTTGATATAAGTTATTTGCCGGTCAAAATTACACGTAATTTTATAGTGAACATTTAATTAACACCCTAGATAATAGTTTTTTAGGGTAAAATATAGGCATTGCCGCCAAAATTTGAGTGTGGATTTCATTGTTCCTAATAGTCTTTTGAGTAAAATCAATTTTGGTCTCATACGTTCAGCAAAAGTTATACATATGCAATGCCATAATTAGAAATAACCAATGTTCCAAAAGACACTTGACGAAAATAGGTCGTCTAGCTTATAACTCGCTTAATCCTACTTAAATTTGGTGTCTAAGCTCTACTTACCGCCTAAGCTGCGTTTAAATATCATATAATCTCGTCTTTTAGAACACCGAGGGCTGTCATTCAACGAAGGGCCCTTCGTGCTAGAGGCGTAAGTTGGTATTGATATTTTTATTAATGTTCAACCCAACATGACTATAGGTGCAATTAAACGTCTTAAGGAAATCTACTGAAAGAATTAATAAGTTTCTAACATATATTGAAGAGTTTTGACGCTATATGGTTATAGCGAAAATGAGAAAGATTTTATAAAATAAAGACCCAAACTAATGTTAACTTTTTATTCGCATGAGAAAATGAAATGATGTGCCTGTCCGTTTTGAGTCGAAAAACACCACTTTGCAACCATGTTTAAAATGTAGGATTAATAATACTTATGCATACTACTTTTCAGGTACTTCTCACTTATTGAATTTTAGCTTGTTTTAGTTCTACATCTTGGACACCATAGCAATTTTTTGTTTTTTGTTTCGATAATGATATAATGAACGCTTTTTTTTAGCAAGGTGTCACAATGCAGTAGTTGTCATAGAAAAGATCAATGGAACTATTAAGAATTTGAACATTTACTCAAACTTCCATAATATTACTCAAAAGTTTCAAACTGATCATTCAGAAATGAGTTACAAATCACTCGTTTCGTTTGGTTGTGGACTATTAGTCCGGGGACAAACTAATAACTTGGTTTGTATTATGAGTAAAATTAAGAAGAATTAATGTCGGATATATAATCTCATTCCGAGCGGATATGTAGTCCCGACATAAATATGTCGCCGTCCGAGTCTTATTTAAACTAATGGAAATTGTCTTACGGATCGAAGCAAGTTATTTTAAGGTGAAAAAGAAATATATAATAGATAGACGCTAAAAAAAAGCTGGGAGACAAAAGATATAAATCGAAATAATAAATTTAAGTACCAAATTTTTTTTTCTCCCTAAATTTAGAGATGAAAAACATAAAAAAAAATTGGTCTTTCAAAACAATCAAGTACCAACATAAGTGAATTATTTTGTTTAAAAAGATATTTACAGACATAATTTCACCAGCTTTGAGGCGGAATAACTCATCCAGATCTAGTAATTGCACCTAATTGCAATCATGTTGTTCTCTAATGTTGGTGGCTCCTAAATTATCTATTCTTGACAAACAGAGGCGGAACCATGATGGTTTTCTACGGGTGGCTGTGGTGTAAAAAATATGTCGAATAGAAAAAAAGGGTATAATACAAAAATAATTTTTTTCCTATGTTCAGCATAACATAAAATAAATATTAAATCAAGACAAATGACAGTAAAATAATTTTTTATGTAATCTTGTTTGGAAAAATACAATTTATATTTAGAAAATTTGGTAATTTTAAAGTAAAAAACAGAAAATTTTAGAAAAAAGAAACTAACATGATTTAAATTTCTAAACTTTCACTAACTTATGGTCCAATTTTACCATTACACCAGTAACTCTTTTGTTTAACTGGGACGACTACCAATGTATATATCTCAGATTTTTTTTAATTACATGTATAAAAAAAATTAAAAATCATCGCCGGGCTGGCGACGGCCATCCCCAGCCCCCCTTGGCTCTGTCCCTGTTGACAAATTTCATAATTTATAGATTATAATTTTTTAAAATATGTATATTTAACTTTATGGTTATTTTCTAAATTAAAATATACATAATTTTGTTGCATATATAATTATTATAATAAATAGAAAAATATGTAATATTAATTTTGAGATTATTTGATAAATTATTAAATAAAAACTTGACTAATTTAAATGGAAACTAATTAAATTTAGGAGCTATAATACCATTTCTATTTTGTGAATTTAGAATTTTTTTTTTAACTTTACCACGTGGTGTGGTGGGATGGGGTGGTGGTGGTGACAACAGTCGTTTAGGCATTGTTTCTTCTTTCATGTTACTAAATAAATAAATATTTATTTAAGAATATGTTTTAATTTTTAAATAGAGAAGAATGGATCGATATTTATATGTGTGAAAGAAATTGGTCAAATTTACAGTCATCGTGACTAAGTTATAAGAATTGAGAAATTGATGGGTAAATTAGTAAGGTGGTATATGTGTAAAGAATAAGTGACATGTCTAAAAGTTGTATAAATAGTTTGTCTTGACTATTGAGGAAAAGATACGTCTTTGTCTTGACTATTGAGGAAAAGATAAGTCTTTGTCTCCTTTTACTAAATTTGGATGGGAATGACAACAAGGTATACTGAAATTCTTCAAACGGCCAAATCTTTTGATAGTCAATATGAAAAGAATTAGGGAAACACTTAACTTAAGTATATAGTAAAAATAATTAAAAAATGAGAAGCATCATTGCATGAAATTACTAATTGATTCATTCAAGTAGCCAGCTAGAACCATACAATAATATATCCCAGTCACACAAATAGGTTTACAAAACAACAATATATAGTGAAATGTCTATTAAACATTAATTATAAGAACAACATACATAAATCTTCGACCGTGTTTAAAGAAGCTGACTCTGGTTCCTCGAATCGTTTCCGGGTCGCACATGAGATATAACCAGATCACCTGTAAAATAATCTGTTAATCGCTATAAAAGAGAGTATGATTTAGTCACTCTAGCTAGTGACTCCTCATATGTAATTTGATATAAAATCTTGTTTGATAATTTGTATTATAATGGACCATCAAGTTTTGAACTAGGGATCCGTTTTGACTGCCTTATTTTTTTTTAGTTCAAGGTGTCTTATTTTTTAAAACTATTAGATAAAATATAATTTCATTCAAAGGTAAATAAAAAGTTTGAATTTTTTTTATATATTGTCTCAAATACAGAAAACAATTACATGAATCCGGTACACTATTATATTTAGGGTGTGACAATCAATAATATTTTTTAATTTTAATTTTGAATTAATTTTATATTAGATATTTTTGCCTTCATTAACATATGTTACTTTTTACTATTTTTTAGTAAAAAGTAACATATGTAATTTTGATTTAATTTTATATTAGATATTTTTGCCTTCATTAACATATGTTACTTTTTACCTTTTGAATTTTATTTTGCTTTTGGGAATGGGTGTTTGTAATGTTTGTCTTTATAAATACTAAATAAAAGGGTTTTTTTATGAAGAAAAAAGATATTGTCCCATTAAAGAAAAAAAAGTTGATATATATGGAAACAGACGAACTCATCCATTTTTTAAAATAAACTTACACAAATCGCAAAGAATATTTCAAACAAAGGAAACCGAAGAACTCGTCGTTGGAACCATCGTTGTAGCAAGGGATCAAGTTCAACGCGTTTTCCATAAAAGGTAGTTTAGATTCAAGACCAAATCATTGACATGGGGGTAAAAATATTTCCGATCCCGACTTGTAGGGTACCGGCCTAACTATCGGGTATCTGAAATGTGAGGCTTGAAAGTAAAAATTAGTTTCCAATTATTATCGGCGGATCAGGATTCGGATTAGGTATCAACCTCTAATCCAATTTAATTAGTGAGTGTAGTCTCTCAAGTGATGATTGTTTTATGAAAAAGATTGTATCCGTCACTATCACTAGACTTTTGTGAGAGAAAATCATTTCTTGTATGTGGACATGTTTATCCAGGTGCTACGGGGGAGTTCTCTTTTCAATAGGAGAAATGCTAGATAATATAAGAGACGTGGGTTCAGCAAACCCACGTCTACGTGGAATTTTTTTTTTTTTTTTTTTTTTTTTTTTTTTTTTCTTTTCTTTCTTTCTTTCTTTCCTTTCCTTCTTTCTTTCTTTCCTTTCCTTTCCTTTCCTCACGTGGTGCTGCAATTTTTTTTTTTTTTCCTTCTTTTCTCTTTTCTTTTCTCTTCACGTGCTGCAGAACTTTTTTCTTTTTTTTTTCTTTTTTTTTCTCAACGTCTTTCTTATATAATATATACAACGTGTTTCTCAACGTTTTTCTCAACGGCTTTCTTACTTAATTTATATATATATACAAAATTCCTCAATATTACCTAAAAACTTTCCCAATTTTATCCCAAAAAAACCCTAACCATCAACCATCAAATTCCTTCATATATCAAATTAATATTTTTTTTATCAAATCAACATCACCCTACCACTACAATTATTCCCAATTTTACCCAAAAAAAAAACCTCTCCCAATTTACCCCCAAAAAAAAACATTCCCAATTTTACAAAAAAAACCCCTAACTATCAACCATCAAACATCAAACTCCTTCATATATCAAATTAATATTTTTTTTTCTCAAATCAACATCACTCTACCACTACATTTATCCCCAATTTTACACAAAAAAAAAACTTATCCCAATTTACCAAAATAAAACCTCCCCCAATTTTACAAAAATAAACTCTAACCATCAACCACCCAACTACTTCCTATATCAAATTAATATCATTTTTTTTCTCAAATCAACATCACTCTACCACTACAATTATCAAGTAAGTATTTCTTTTTATTATTGAGTTTAAATTTTATGTAAATAGATATAATTATTAATAAGTTATAACATTTATTAATTAAAAGTTTTTAACTTTTTTTATTGACCTTTAAATATTTATCTTCAAATTTGTTTAATCACAACTAATATTGAGTTCTAATTATATAATGTTATATGTTGCTTTAGATAAATGATTAAAAAAAACTTGTTTGGGCATGTACATGTGAACTTGTTTTGTCAGAGACATTTTATTATTTTGGAGTTTAGGTTACTAATTAACTTGTTGGATTCTTATAAGTTTTTTGAAGTTAAACGTATTAACTCATATATTTAAATTTATGTTAAATATTTTATTGTATCATTTATATTTGATAGTGATATTTGTTAAAATATTCAATTGTTTAGGTACCTATGACAGAAAAATAAAGTTAATCCAGGTCCCATTGATGATACCGTTTTATATGAGCAGAAACATCATATTTGTAATATCATTGGGGATCAAATTTGTTAGACGAAAAAAAGGACATTCGTAACTATAATCGGTTTCCGGTAATTGATGATCATAGAGTTTTATATTTGCTAAATGTGGCTGGTTTTTATGGGTTATATCCCAAACTATACAACCCATAAAAACCAGCCACATTTAGCAAATATAAAACTCTATGATCATCAATTACC